>OMLP01041073.1:0-29622 GCA_900302685.1 Spondyliosoma cantharus | reverse complement strand
GGGATCAAGATTTGGATTTTTTAGCAGAGGTTGCACTGCAGCATGTTTGAAGGCAGCTGGAACACAACCAGAAACAAGACAGGTGTTTATCAGTGTGTGAATTGAGGTGCCTACTGTATCGAATATTTTCTTAAGGAAACTAGAGGGGAGGTTATCTGAGGGACAGTTTGTGGGCCGAAGATGGTGAACAATCTCAGATAGACAGGACATTGAAATGGGCTCTAGCTGGTCCAAGACAGCTAGGCACATAGGAGGAACAGACGGGTCAGGTTCAGTGGGTGTGATAAGGGACGATCTGAGGACTGAGATTTTCTCTACAAAAAATGTAAGAAAAGCGTTACAGAGAGTAGAGGAGGGTTCAACAGAATTATTGTCACATGGATTTATAAGAGTGTTAATTACGCTAAACAATACCTGTGGTTTTTGGCAGTTATTCGGAAAGTTAGAGGTAAAATAGATTGTAACTAAAGTTGACCTGTAAAGATGGCCTATATTAATGATAATAACAATTAACTTAATTTGTATAGCACCTTTGCTTACAAAGTGAAAAAAGCAAGAAACTCAGGAAGATGACTACCACTGTAGTCTTTTTTAAGAGTAAATGCTTTAAAATTCAAACATTTTACTGACGTAATTTATGTTACAGAACAAAGGGGGAAAATCTCTTTAGCTCAGGTTAACCACAGATGTTATGTCAGGCATCTAACCAAAAGCCAATTCAAAAAACATGCTGACTTCCAGACGAGGAAACCAGAAGTGAAAAAAAATATTCTTATGTTTGTTCTTGTTTTAAGACTTTGTAAAGGCGGCAAATGTATATATCCATATTTATATCATCATAAGCTTCAGAGCATTGGATGCTAGCCAGCTAGCTAGTGAGCTGTGACCATAGTCTCATTGCATTTAAACTGGAGCCTTTAAAAATCCAGCTAGTGAAGCAAGGAGACATCAACGCCATCAAACATGGAAGACAGAGCCCAGCACAGACAATTAAAAAGATGCATAATGACTTACTAACAGGCTAACGTGTTGTGTAGTTGTGCTAATTAATTGTCTGAAATCTAGAAAATATAAGCATAAGTGAACATTTTTTATGTTTGGTCTGTGGCTTGAGTTACTGATGATCTCATGGTGATTTCCCAATTAGTTGTTGAGAAAGGGGTTTTCTACTTCTACACAAACATGGTAATCATCAAGTAGTGATGCAGTGCTTGCAGTAACTTAGTATGATGCAACACTTGACTTGTGGGGCTAAATGATCATATTATTTTAACCAAGTCATTTTTACAAGACATTAAGAATAAGCACATAGCTGCCATGTCGAAGGAAGTCTTGCAGCCAAGGGTCACACCACCGACACAGGGTCACATCACCTGATTGATAATAAATTCCCATTTTGTTTCATTAGTTTCAGTACATTTTAGTACCTTTTCTGTGTTGAGATGTGTGCCAAGTTTGTGTTGGCGATGCATGTTGAACAAGACGATGTAGTTCACTGTTTAACATAAACCTAGATGGTATTTTACTTTATTTACAACAAACTGCCACTTTCTTGGAAAATTATCTTTGTAATTGATAAACATCATATGTGTGATTCATGGTACAATTAAAAAATGATCAAAAATTTGTCTCACCCTATTGACTACTGTACAATTTCTTTTTTTCGATATATAAGGTCCCAGGAGGTCCACATTGGCTTTGGCACAATATAGGCCTTTTAACAGCAGAAATTTGCACTTAAATCATAAAAAAAAGATGCTCTGTTCCAGTAAAGCCATGCCAGAGTGCCTATGTACATAATCCCAGGTCTCTGAAACTGGCTCACCCACATAAAATTAACCATTTTTCAGTGGAGGGGGAATTCCCCTGTCGACAGGGGAGTTGTTTCTGGTGAGTAGAACCTAAGCACTAAATGAAGAGCTGAAGGAGGAGGGGCGCATGAATGCCTGAAATGACAGCTGACAGCAGAGAGCAGAGTGGTTTTAAGATTGAAAGCAGAGACATGATTGACTGATAGTGTTTGACGCTGAATCTGGTTGGTTAAATAGATGTGCATGTATAGGTTACAGCAGGTGTCAGCAATCAACTACACCAATCACATCATTACTTTCACACAACTATAAATTTGCATGCCTTGCTTTGTGGGATTGACAGCAGATGGTAGTGTGCATGCCAGTTAAATTACTTTTTGTTGTATTGGCAGCAGGTTCATATAGAGCACCATTAAGTAAATGTGAAGTGATTTAAGACGTAGTCCTCGTCTCCTCCGGCCATGAGATGGAAGAAACTGTTTTCTCTGTCAGTTTACTCTGGATCTGTTTATTCACTGCTGTACTCTCATGGCATTTTGACAGTGTTCACAGCTCAACATCCACAATAGATGTAGTTGTACACTAAAGATTGACTCCTTGCATTAAAAGACAAGTCACAGGGCCTAGATTGCAGTTATGAGTGTAAAGCATGAATGAAACATGAGCCTTCACGTGGACTGTATAGACAGCTCTATTGATTCAAATGGAACTGTGTTTTCTATCAGACACACAAGAGACGGATGAACATGTGTAATGATTAGCCTTTGTCTGCCAATCTGCATAATGACCCCTTAGTTACCCTGATGAACTGACAGATGCGTTAGTGCAGACTGTTAACACATAATCCAGTAAATTAAATCTGAAATTCAAAAAAAGTTTTAAAAAAAAACAAAAACATTATATTCAGGGAATATTTAAATGAATGTTCACATCCATATTTATATTATCATTAGCTATAAAGCACTAGATGCTAGCCAGCTACCCAGAGAGCTGTGGCCATAGTCTCATTATATTTACACTTTAGCCTTTAGAAATTAAGCTAGTGAATGAAGGAGACATCAACGCTTTCAAACGGGGAACGCAGCCCAGCACAGAACATAATTCAATTTATGATGGTTTACTTATATTTTTAAGTTAAGCTAATTCTTTTTTATGTGGAATATAAGCACAATTGTTTTGAATTAATGTGTACTTATTTTTCTTTCAGCAGAATGTTTTATATTGTTTACTGAAATTTTGGTTTTGACATTTGTTATTCAACAATTATTATTCTTTTTTGTATGAATATGACATGAACCTAAATGAGGAGGCTGTGACAGAGTTTTATGTAGATGTGTCAGGGCATTTTATTTCCTGTGCACTCTCTTTCCCTCACTTTCTCTCCCTCGCTCCCTCGCTCCCTCTTGTTCCCCCTCCAGCTTTCTCGCTCTTTCAGCTGGGTAAAGGAAAATCACGTCATCATATTTATCGATAATTATCAGAGGCAAACTCCATGTAAATAGATAGGGCAGTGCAGCTGCCACGCAGCCTATGTGAACACAAACACACGAGTGAGCAGCAGCAGCAGCTCAGAAAAGCAGCTGCCATACAGTCCAAAGGCATCCAGTGTTTCCAGCCTTTTAGCCACAAACAGATTCCACTCTCTACATGTTCGCAAGCAAACAAGCCTCTTTTATGAACAGGGGGAATAGAAACAGAGGTTACTGACCAAAAACTGTAACAAAGATTACTGTTTGAAGACAGAGCTAAGTGCCACTTAATTTAATTAAAAATATCACGTACAGCAGCTCTTACACAACATTACCTCAACAACACTTTGTATTTCTAACTTACCTCTTGGAGAGCCAGTGCTAACCCCTCATGTTCACTGTTATGTTTCAAAAGTAGACCAAGGGTATAAAGACAGTGGAGTGGATAGAGCTTTCAGTGAAATGCTCCATTAAAGCTAGGGTCTGTAATGTTGTTCAGAAACACATTTTGTTATACTGGGTGAAATGGTCCTTCTATCCTGAGAGTAGTCAATACATTATGTATTCAGAAAAAGGAACGAAAATAATCAGACCTCTGTGGCAGCTGCAGGACTGAGAAAAAGCTGACCAATCCGTGCTATCCGGCCCGAATAGAAAGAAAATCGGATGCCTTCATGTCTCGTTCTGCCTACGCCCCCCCGTGTCTCCCTCCTCCGCGCCTGCACAGGGCACGTTTCACTGATGCCGAAAATATTATAAATAATATACTTAGAGGAGGTGACACTTTCAAATCTTGCTAGCTCTCCAGGATTGTAGACCCTAGCTTTAAAATCATGTTTTTTTTTATTAAGTCAAAATATGCAAATGAGACATTATCTAATGAAATATGTACTAATTTCAACATTTCTAGAACAGAAATCTGAATATCGGATGAGGGCAGCTTCTTTTTTATAGTACATATAGAGTCACAGGGTTTTACAGAAGGAGTTTTGGATATCTTTCATTATCACTTCATAAATTGGAAAATCTTTTTCCAAGACTCCATCTTTTTGTTGCAAACTACATTACCCACAGTGCAGTCGGAGAGTTGGGTTTGTTGTTGCTATTAGCGGCTAATGTAGCCCTGCTAGCCTTGAGCAGAGATGAGGAGCGGGCTGCAGAGGTCTAGTAAACTAACTTTATCTCACATATGCATTCTTCAAGATCTTCAAGATCTGTGAAATCATTTTGATGTGATAAATTGGTGTCGTTCCCCTTTAAGTACATCTACCTTCATACAATCTAAAGTCTAGGCATTAAACAGACGTGTCGGCTAGCTCAGGAAAGGGAGTATTTTATATCAAGTTATACATTTATAAACTACTGATCACAAAAAAACATCTAAGACTTGAGGAAAGAACATTTTTACTGCAAGAAGCTACCAAATTCACATGACCTCATTTATGACGCCCATGTTTTGTTATTGTTTGATATCTAGGTGGATTTATCCAATCTCAATCCCCTTACAATAATGATACTGTGGCACTGATCATGTTTTTATATGTTCACAGCAAGAATAGCCACGTTATCTGCCTGTCGGAAAATCATTGCTAAAATGTGCAGACATGAGAGGGAGCCATTTACTGACTTGTATAAGTCTATGACAGGCTTGGCCACATCTTTGTAGTGTCTCAGTCGGGACATCAGGGCTTCTGGTTTGTCATCATCGTGTTGAATCAGCGGCTCCCCAGTGATGTCATCCTTACCCTGAGGAAGGCAACACAAGGTCACATGTGCAGCATCACAACACGGTCCAGCTGGAGTCAGTGCACTGAGATAACCCGAGCACAGAGGATTACAGCACGACACAGTCAAATAAAAGTGGTCAAAATGTCCAGCTGCTGCCTGAACATCAAATGTTAATGCAAAAAATACAAATCAAGGTACAATTGTCTGATGGTGATCTATAACGATATCTTGGTTTTATGTCTCCTTTATCACATAAGATGCCCTCCATTTCTTCTTTTTGGGATTATTTTATAAAGAGAAATGATGCAAAACAACTGTATTATGTGTTTAACTTCCTCTAGTGAGGCCATGTGAGCTGATGCCGATGGTACTTATATCATTACAAATAAGTGGTATACTGGAGCGAGAGGGTGGTTGCTGTCAGTCAGTAAGAGGTAAGCAATAACACATTTAATTTCTTTGCTAATTATTATTCATCTAAATATTGCCTCCAGACACGACCTTTAAAAACACTGCATTGCAGAATAATTTGAGTCTGATGTGGTTTTTGCATGTAAATGTTGAATTGCTTGTAAATGTTCATGTTTATTGTGACGACACCTCCGCCTGTATGCATGGTGGCACCTGCAGGTGTCTCTCCTGGCTGCTCTGCTTGTTTTTGTGTTGCCGGTGCCGGATCGAGGTTGTCAGATCTTGCTTATATCGGCTGAGTTATGTTTGTTTTCTTGTAAAAAAAAGCACTAATTTCTTCCTTGCAAACTTGTCTTCATCATGTTCTTCGACTGGCCTGTGACATTATACTATTTACTTAACATAAATGTACATATGATGTTGTTTTATTAGTCCTTATGCCTGTGAGGTGCTTTGTAAACTTGTGTTTGAAGAGTGCTTATAAAAGGAATAATACGTGCTTACTACAAATTTTGGTTCAGAAAGATAACACTATTAAATAGAAGATGAAGTTAGTGTGAAAACAAGGACCTTGTAGAGCAAAATAACAAGCAGCAGGAGTGTTGTTGCTGTGCAGGAGGGCGGGGCAGAGATTCAGGAGATTCATCTGGTTGCAATCTCTCATTCTGACAAACTTCCACCCTCCTGAAGCCAGGCATTAAATCCCTACCATCTACAGAAAGACTCAAATCCTGCGGGGAAGGGAAGTGAAAGGATATAATTTCCTCCAGAAAATCAATAAAGTGCCACAAAAAATATATAAAGAGAAGCAGAAGCTATAGTGAGACCTTGACTCGAGGTGGGTTGAAGCCCATGTTGTAGACTCTACCGCTGGCTGGATGGATCCAGCGGTCGCTCAGTCTCTCCCTCAGAGTCTCATAGGGGATGTTGAGGCTGATGACCAGGTCGAGCTGACACAAATTGTTCAGGGCTTGGGCCTGCGACAGAGTACGGGGAAAACCTGGACAACCAGCGGAGGGAGAAATGGGAGCGTGTGATGCATAGTGAACCAGGAACAGGTGTCATACAATGAATTATGAACTTCATTTTTTCCACAAACTACATTTAAACACACAATATGTCATTTCTGCTGCAAGGGGTCTCTCAGTCTAAACAAAAGATGTGAGTAGCATGAGATCATGGGAAGTTTTTTGCATGTCATGTGTTGTCACGATCACCTTCTTCACTCTCTGACTCTGGAAGTTGGAAGACAGTTTAACTTTCTATAAAATTTCAAATTTCTCTTGAGATACTTTAAGTATACAACTTAACAAATATACAACAAAGGGCTAGTCATTTTTAGACATTGTAATGCAGAAATGTTACATAAAAAACATTGAAACATCATAACGATGTATGTCCCATTTTTCAAGTTATGATTATTGATGTGAATCATCATTACATACTGTGCATGAGTAATATAGGGATGCACAAAATTTAACGGGACCGATTTATATTATTATTGTGCATTTAAAGGTATCTGTGAATTTTACAGCCGATAGATAGAGCCAATAATATCTTTCCAAATTGCTTTTTTTTTTTACTTAACAGGCACATCACCTACACACTCTGAAGTGGTAGATGGCTGTACGCTTGGTTTAAGTTGGTTTTGCAGTCCGCTAAAAAACACAGAGTTTGCTACTATCAGTAACTGACAGCAAGTAAACTTGAACTCAAGCTGTTTCAGTTTGTCGGTCTCTGCAGAAGTGACATAACAACAAGATTATGAACATGTGAATGAACTTGAAAAGAAACCCCCAATGCTCTCAGTTACATGAACTGAATGAACCTGCAGTTATAACAAGACAAGACAATCTTCAGTCACGCTAGCAGCTCTGTGAGGCACCACTCATTCACTGTGCTGCTTTGGGTTAAATGCTGAAAAATCGGCACGCTAACAGGCTCACAGTGACAGTGCTAATGTGTTGATGTTAAGCAGGTGATGTGTGCTATGGTCAAGTCTTCGTTTGGGCTTGTTAGCATGCCAACATCTGCTAATTAGCACTTAATACAACCCACAGCTGAGGCTGATGGGAATGCCTTTGGATTTAAACGTATCTCATCACAAACTGAAGTCCTGTCATGTTGATAATGTTTTTTTAAAAAAGGTCAACCTGAGGGAGACCTGAATGTTTGGACCAAGTGTCATGTAAATAACTCATCCAATAGTTAGTGAATTATTTCGCTCAAACCACCAATGTGAGGCTCCTGGTGGCACAAGTGATAAAGTCAAGGAATTACCATGAGGAGTCATGAGCTGGGAATCATTCTTTCCAATCTATTTAGATATTGAGATCTTTATTGGAATTAGGGAAAACTTTGACCTGATAATGGCGCTTGATGAAAACGTAGATCACCAATGACAGCAGAAATGATCCTCTGAGGACAGTCGACATCTATCACGACTTTAATGGAAGTGATCAGCATGTTCACTGTGTGGATATTTCATATAAGATCTCAACCTGATGCCGCCACTGGTGATTAGAAAGAATGCAGTTCCACCGACCTTCCCATTCTACTGGAAAATCAAAGGTCACGTGACCAACAGTAAAGAAAATCACTGGTATAGTGGGGTTGATAGGTATTCAGTGCCCTGCTCAAGGACACTACAGCATGGTGGGCGTTCACATGGTAAGCTTATGGCGTTGTTCCTCAAGTTTGAAGGCTTTTGTCTCTTGAAAACCACCAAATTCTCTCTTTTGTTTTCGTCAGTGTTCTTTGGTATACACATTACACATACACACATTTGGTATATAACATTCAGGCTTGTCTTCATTTTATTGCTTCCTTAAATGTTAGAGAGGAAACCACTCTGTATGCTCTTTTGTTAAGAGCTGCTAAATCGCTCCAACCACCGGAGTATCACGCTGCCCACAAATTAGTGATGTGAGGACGCCAATCAGAGGTTACAAGAAGGATCGAGCAGGAAAAGAGTTCTACCTAGATATTACAGCATATTTCGGGAGCATTTATGAGTCTGAGCTCAAAAACGTGAAGAAAACCATATTAATCAAGATTAACCCTAACCCAACTAACTCTGGCTGTGAGAGTCATGAGATAAATATGACAAACTGAGGTGAATGCAAGCACGTGTGTGTGTGTGTGTGTGTGTGTGTGCGTGTGTGCGTGTGGGCGTTCGTGCATGCCTGTGTATGTGTAACCTCGGCTGCCCTCTTCTCTTGCTAACCTGGAATTATTTGTTTAGTGATCCTGTTTCAAGGTTTAAGCATGTCATGTAAGACACCGACCAGTTTGTCTCATCAATGTTTGGCGTCTCGCCCTGACATAGTGGATAATATTTAACTTAAAATGAGACATTTCAGATGTCACTAATGACTCAAACTGAATGTGTTACCAAATGCAAGTGACACCTCATGTCACAAGGATTTGGTTAACAGAGCTGCACTGGAAGGTATAAAAGATCTTTGGGCAGGTGAATGTAAATGTAATATTACTGTTATATACCTGTAGTATTACTGCAGGTGTTGTCACTGCTCAGTGGGTTGATCTCCACCATAAGGATAAACATCTAATCCTGTTTTTGAATTTAACTACTGAGGTTGTAACATTCAGTTTGGCACTGAATGTGAAATTATACTTGCACTAAAGGGAACTTGGTGGATCCTCCGGCAACACTAACAAAACCATTATTCATAAAGGTAAATTTATAGTTAATTAAACTTTAGTTAACAAACAAGGACATGCTTTACAAACCATTTATTAAGTTAATTGTAAAGGTTTATAAACATTAGTTTCATCTTTACAATAAACAGTTGCTTAAAGGAGACATATTACACTTGTTTTCTAGTTCCTACATTTTATTTTAGGTTACTGTTACTTAGCTCCAGTCTCTTTAAGCTCCGCCCTCCCAAATACCCAGTCTACTCTGACTGGTCAGCTCACACGTCTGACCCAGCACTGCTAACAACAACAGAGAAGCTGTGCCGAATTAATTCTTACGTGCCAAACTAGCCTTGGCATAAATTATACAAATGTGTGACAGGGCGGCGTAGTGTGATGTAACAAAGTCACGGACTTAAAGGCGGGACTACTGGCGAGGAGTTTCTGTTGTTGTGGATATTTGATCCTTTTAACGTTCAAGTTATTTTACATGAACACGAATCGATAAAACACACTGGGGGAGAGGAAAAAATTAAAAAGCAGGACACGTCTCCATTGTCTGCTAACTATTAAGCAAAGTTTATTTCCCAACAAATTCACCACTTATTAATCATGATTATCAGGATATCTCTGACGCATCTCTTTATCTTCAGTGTTGAATATGATGCTGATCCTCTATGTTTAGTCTAAATTGAGTCACATTCTAGAGCTTGTACAAACCTGCTGTACTGGACTCAGAGTAGTAATTACCCACAGATGTAGGACAATGTGGAGCGGATTGCTCCACTTAATTACTCCTCAGACTCATATAAAGGAGGCGTTACAAATGAAACCTTCCAGGCCATGTTTCTGAACATATAGAAGTCTTTCCTGATGTCCCTTCCTCTAACATGAGCCTGGAGATTTCTTTTTTTTTGGGGGGGGGTGGCACCGGGTGTGACCAATCAGATTCGAGGGGTGGCTGGCAGTTCCCACCACGGGCCATGACACAGCATTATGAAGAACATAGTCCCTCAGAGATCAAGAGAGACTCTGGGGGAGGGGGGGGTTGTGTAAAGCACCAGTAAAGCACAGACCATGTACAGTGTTTTCATACCGTCCAGCAGCCAGCTGTGGCCCATCAGCTGCTCCAGCCTGGGCAGCATCAGTCTGGTCATCACATGGTCCGGCACCAACATGCTTCTTTCTACGTAGGTCCTGACCATCACACCTGCCTCTGACACACAGCAGACAGGTAGAGCTAGTCAGTGCATGTATGTTCAAATGTATGTAACCTCTCTTATTTAATCATTTCAGAAGACACTGGGAACTCTGGTGGTCCTCCTGTGGAGAGTCATGAATGATTTGTCACTGAACAAACACACTGAGTGGACTCACAGGTTTTTTTGAAAATCCCAAAAAATCCTCTCACTTGTTTTAAAAGCAGAAAGAGAAGGAGCTCTTTCCCAGCAAGTTCCATCCTCACTGAAATCTTCCAAGCACACATGTTTTTACTTATGCTCTCCGCTGTCAACTGCAATTTTATTATCAGTACACATGAAGTTGGCACAGGCTGGGGATTAAACTGATTCCAGTTGGGCAGCAATAATGAGGAAGTTTAAAAAAGAAACACACACACCCAATGGATTGAGAGAATAATTATGATAAAAAATAAATAAATTAAAAAAAACCTTGATTAACTGGCGTAACACTTCTGCAACTTGTGCAAAACTGAAATAAAATAAAGAAAAATTCAGATTTCTGTCAAATGAGCTTGGTATAAAAGGCACATATCATGTTTCACTTCCTTGTGCAAATCTTGCCCATCTTTTTTTGGCAGAATTTTGGTGACTTTATCAAAGATATTTACCAGGAAGAAAACTGGGCAATCGTCAAATTCAGACATTCTTCTCTGCTCACTGACTCGTCCTGTTTCTGGCACCGCAGTATTGACATTTGGCCAGATGTTTCCTACCTGTATTCGCCGCCATGCAATCCCGCAGAAAGTGGCCACTGGACAGATATTGCAGGCCAAATCTGTCTGCAATCCTCTTAGATATCGTTCCTTTCCCTGATCCTGGTGGACCCATGATAGCAGCTCGGAATAACTTGGCCATGTCTTCCTCAAAACGCAGGCTCCGACCGTAAAACCTCTGGGATGCACAACAGTTGTTCCTGTTTGTGCGCAAAGAGACTCTGTTTTAATTCAACTCCCAACCACTCACATGCGATCAGACAGCCTGGACAGCTTTTAAACTTGTCTCAGATCTGAGTTTGTCTCTGGAGTCTGCGGGTCTTTACGCAGAGCCCACTCTGCGCACAGTGGGGCTTTCCTGCTCTATCACTCGGGTCAACTCAGTACGCCTTTCCCGTTTTTCTTTTTCTTTTTTTTTTCTCTCTCTCTCTCTCTCTTTCCTCTCAGCTCTCGTGTTGATACTTTACGCTCGCCTACGTCTTTAAGGACACAGACTTTTTCTCTGCGAATGAATGACGGAGACGCCTCAACGCCCTATTTTTCTGCGCACATCATCCAGAAAAAATGCGGATGACGGATTCGCGGGTATCTTGCGGGGCAAACTGGTCACTGTAGTTTTTATACGCAATGGACGAACAACAACAACGACTGTAGTCTGTCGGTGACTGGCGACAGTTTCCCCTAAGAGACGGAAAACTGTGGACACGTCTAATGAAAGGAGGAGGAGAGGTTTCGAAGATTCGAGAAGAGAAGAAAAACACTTAAATGATAATATTACACGAAACTGCACAGCCAATTCAATCCACCATAAGATATAAATAGTTTAAGATAGTGTAGACAAACCTCGACGTGAGCCTACAGAGAGACAGAAGCAACACAATCGATGTACATCTGTTATTTGGAAATCAGATTCTCTCTCCTTCGACACGCGTCCAGGCTTGTCCTTGTGTCACTTCGGCCAAAATATGTCACTCTTTCTGTTTTTCCACACAGCTCTGGATCACTTCCCAGATGTTCACCTTTTCTTTTAGAGCTAAATTCACTACCTCAATCACTTTAGTTCATAAATAACATGAGTTCATTAGTTCAATTCATGAGTCATTTTGAAACTTTATACCCTGAAACCTCTCTCTGATGTCCATATTGACTCATACATGTACCCATCTGTCTGTGGACTTACTTTGTTTGTGTTTTCTACTCATAACCATTTGTATTCTCCTTGTTTGGTGTTATTATGCAGCCTTATAAATTGTATGTGATACAATTTGATGTAAATCTTTGTAAGCCATTCTCTTTTCAATAAATACATTCAAATTCAAATAAAAGCAGAGAGGTACACAGCTGTGACTCTTCCGCTTGAAGTAAATGTCGTGCGCAGTTTATCCACAGGATGGAGCAGTTGACCTACACTTACGCTAAGACACCCTCTCACAGGCTTGTTGCGAAGATTTTCAGGTGATAGTCTCATGCCACTGATTTATTATGAGCCAGAAAAGGGCGTGTCTGGCAGTTTAATGCAAGCCGACGCCTTAAATGTATAAATTATTGCATGGTAATTTGTAAGCATCCCTCTAGATTAACTAACTTTTCTTATTTAAGAAAAGTTCGACATTTTGAAGCAAATACAATACTGTGAGGGTTGCTGCGTATCAAGCCTGCGCCTTCACTTATTTATAAATCTTGGATTCCTCCACTTGTTGACAGCATTTATTATCTCCTGTAAAAAAAAAAACAAAAAAAACAAAAACAAAACATTTCTTGTGTTTTCGTGAGCTGGTTGTGTCTTCGGGTCCTCGCACTGCTGGCGTCGGGCGCAGAAAAAGCGCATGAGTCGCTGTCATTCCGCGCAACGTTTTCCGACGGGAGGAATCGGGCGAGTACTTGTTGCGAGCCATACGGCGGCGGCAGCGTCCCGGAGCTGTCAAACATTGCGCACAGCCTTCAGTCTTCAGTCAGTGGAGAGTGACCAGACTAATCCATCAGACAAACAACTCGGAAGATTAACCTTGTTTAGCCTCGCGAAACTACTTCTACTCTCCGCACCCGGAAGCCTGTTTTTAAAAGCCATTATCAATTTGTCACATGGCTTTGGAGAATTTCAATAACAACAAAAAATGGCGACAATCACGTTGCTCTGTGTGGTCTTGCTGCGTCATTAAAAATATTCATGTAAACACGGGGGATTAAACGGGAAAATCGCAGGTAAGTGAGGCGAAGGCTTGAATTTATTTCACTGCGGACCTAATGTAATTAAGAATAAATGGTTATATTTGGGTCGAACAGCATGCTGTTTGTTTCTGCGTTGGAAAGGGGTGTGTATGCAATGCTGGGCGTTAACGTTTGGCTGCACAATATTCAATACGAACATTGCATTTATATGTTTTTGTTGCCTTCAGTCGCTGCTTAAGGAGCGCCACTCGCCCTTTTAAAGTAGCTATGCGTGTTATTGTGTAGTGACATAAATAACGGCGTTGTTTGGATTTGGGCAACTTTTGTTTATTTGTAGAAAATAGCAGCGCGCGTTGGCACAGTTGTGGATTGCTGTGCGTAATGATCAGAGCCATAGATTTGTGCTGTTACCCTCACTGTTTGTATGTTTCAGGCTGAGCCAGTCTCCAGATATTTACATTGAGGGTTTATGCAATATGGACGCGCTCCCTTCACTGGCTCTCCTTTAACACGCGCTCGTGACAACAAACGCACCGTCGAGCCTCGGACAGACTGTTTGCTTGTCCTCTGCCCTGTTTGGTGATCACACATGTTGCTTTTGCTTTTTTTTCACGTCCGACACGGACATTTTTTTGGCCGGAGCCCGAGCAGCGGGGCTAATGGAGTTGTTTACATGAAGAGCTGAGGGCGGACTGTCGAGGAGGAGGAGCCAGCGACGTCACCGGACTGCTCGCGCCGAGGAGGGGGGCGGAGCCAGCGAGGAGAATCATAACAAGTCTGACGTCACTCGGCCTTGTGGTTGGTATGAATAATATACAGGAGTTTGTCTCGACTAGAGCCGAGCAGGAAAGTGGTGTGTGTTTTGGGGGGGAACTTTGTACCTGTTGTTGTTTTTAACAAGCTCTCTGTGAGACAGCGGGATCATGGAAAACTGATTACTTTTAAGAGATTAAAAATACAGACTGCGAAGCAAGCATCCTCCTCCCATTTACAAGAATTGTGCCATTTTGTTTGAGTTCAAATTACACTTACAGGGTTGTGCGTTATTGTCTTTCCTCCCTACAGTTGCAGGTAGATGTTTCATCATGTCATGGACAACAGATTCTGACTACTGAAGGACATCATCAACCACTTTTCTTGTGCAAATAGCTACAGTACCCCAAAAGCAATTGTAGAAAAGTGCACCATTGTCTTGACTCTTCTGACACAAACAGTAAGATGCAGAAGTGCAAAGGAAACAGTCTGCTGCAGGCGCGTCTCCGTAGTATTTGGCAAAACATATTGTAGGAGTTGGCTCACAGTTTAAAACCTGACATATTCCTCCCTTTATTCATTGACGCTTCGTATCCATTAGTTAATTTTTCTTTACCAGTGTATGGGCTATAATACTTTATAACTAAAACTAATAACTGAAAGAGGCTAAAGTTTACACATATACAAGACAGACATCACATTACAAAGACATAATCACAAATGTACAATGCGGTATACTTTTTCCCTTCGTCACTGGATAATCAAGATAAGACAGAAGGACTGACTGACATCCTTTTTTAAGAATTCTGTGTGTTTTTTATGATATAGAATCATTGATAAATGGTAAGTTTATAGTTAATCCAACGTTTGTTCATTGTTAGTTTACTGTTAAAAATGCTTTATAAATCATTTGTCACACAACTGTTTGTTAAAGATAAAGATGATATTAATGATAATTTGGAAGGCAAGGCAAGTTAATCAAAAACAAATCAAAAAACAAGTAAAGAAATTCAAGCTAAAAATAGAAAAATAAACATTATTTTGATGTCCATTCCAAAGTTACAAATGATTTCCATAAACTTTAAAAGTGTTTAAAGGCATTTTATTATTGCTAACAGTGAAATAACTATAAAATTGTATTCATTTAGGTTATTTAGCATTTATTAATGATGGTTTTGATAAAGTGTTTCTGATTCATGTTTTGTACCTTTTCCACTCTGCCTGTGTTAGTTCATGTTCTAGTTGTCTTATTAAGTTTTCCCAAATTTCAGAGACCAAAAGAATTCCTGCTGGTTATGTGTCCAAAAACAAATTCTTTAGGTTACATTATTTTATTATTCTGTAGATTTATGTGTTATACTATTAGCAACATTATGTTACTTACTTAAACTTATTTATAAGGAAACAGTTGCTTTTGATGCAGTTTGTTCTGTATGGGATGCCAGCAAACAAGCCGCAAAGATGCAAAAGAAAAACTTTGTTGTTGTTGCACCGCTTGACCGAGAGCACTGATATTATGGGTGGATGATGAATGGAGCGACGCCCCTTGACCGGACTGCTAGATTTGACAGGCTGCCCTGGTTCAGTTATCACAGTGCTGATGCTGTCCCCATCGAAGGTACAGTACTGTGATAACTGAAGGATGGCTGCCAACTTGACACGAGTGCAGTGAATCAAAGCGTGTCGCCTGAGCTAAACAAGCCAGAGGACCAGAGGGAAGAAAGAACATATTAGTCTGCATTTAAGTGTAAGAAACATGCAACTCAAAATCTGTACATGTATATCATCTTCACTACTCATATAACTTCTGCCTGACTAAAACGAATAAAGGGAATTTTATTTTATTTAAATGCGTGTGTTCCTTTATCTCTGCCTTTGTGTATTTCCATTTTTTGCTGCTTGATACTTCCACTCCACTACATTTTGGAGGCAAATATTGTACATTTACTCCACTACATTTATTTGATAACCTAAGTCTGAAGATAACATGCTACGCCAGAGCAGTAGTACATTATAATATGTTTTGATGGCAATGTATTACCAGATACTACAAGACTGATTAAAGGACTGATTAAAGGACGTAATATTGTAACATGAGAGCTTTACTTTTACTCAAGTATGATATTTGGTACTGTTTACATCACTGCGCAGGCCTATTTGCAAAGACACAACACAAAAAATACATCTGATTGGCAGCACTATCTTTCGCTTCAAATTGTCCTTTATGTTCTCAATTACTTAGGCCACGCTAATTATGTAGTAAATATTGACACTAAATACTGAGATTAAATACTTACCTCAAAATTAAAAAAAACATTTTTTTCATTTTTTTTCTTGAACTATCAGGAATTAGGATCAACACAAGACATAAACTTGCCCTTATTGGGAGTGCTGTTCTACCAGTCAACCTGTCAGGTACTGGGCATGGTTGCTATATGCGCAATCTGCATTTGTAATCACAATGCGCATCTAATTGATATCATCTGCAGTAATGATTATTCTTGCACTGTTTTTTACTGTTGCAATACCTGCACTGTTAACCACCCTAGAGTTGAAGTGCCAAGAGACATTCCCTGTGTCTGACCTGTAAAGAAAAGAAACATCTTTAAAAGTACAGAACAACATGCAGCTTTTTAATCTTATCTATCTATCTATCTATCTATCTATCTATCTATCTATCTATCTATCTATCTACTGTGGCTGTTTTGGTCCACATTGTTGTCAACAGGGGGAGCTACAGATCTATTATTGATGTGCACTGTGGGCAACATGACATCGCCTACAGCTCTGTCCCTATGTGTACGCTGTTTATGAAACATTAATAATCAACATGTTGATGGTAAAGTTGCAAAAACCATTGAAGTGCTAATTTTTTTTTAATCATTCCTGTTGAACATAGTCTTGACAACACTAAAGATAAGCTCTAATCATTTGTGCCATCACCATGTGAAATGGGGTTTTTCAAGATAAAAAAAAAAACAGTTGATTCAAGACATCTACAGTCTGTGCGACAGGTACAGTCTCCACTATAAATTGCTCAGTCATTGTTATGTAACGTTCAATATATAATATCAATCAGCCCTACTGTGATCTGTGATGTCAATACGCAGAAATTAATCATATTTTTCAGAACACTGTTTTGAATAATATATGCACTGTTTGAGTCATTGTCTGATAAACCACAGGTCACTCTGCACCTGTCCCCACTGCCTCGTTTAAAGGGTACACACTGTAGCTGCTGTGGAAATCCCCAAAGAGTCACGATACATATTTTGTTTTTGTCTCACTCTAACCTCAATCTGCTCATCTCGCCTTGTTTTTTTTCTGACTCACTGTGTGACATCTAGATACTTTGTTGTGAAGCACATTTTTGATAATAACATACAAAAAGTCAAGTGAGGTTCACATTTATTCAAAGAGGCAGTTTTTATTAAGGGTGTGCATTCAAATCCACTCATTTTCAGGATGTAACTGTTTTTTGGAAACATCCAAAACCCCACTCGCCATTGACGGTCATGATTATGGGGAATTTCTGCCACACTTCCTTTAATTCGAGACCGTAAGCAATAACTGGGACGTGGCATGGGAGGCCCCTTCCTTAAAATGAACCACCCATTTTTTTTTTTTTTTTTTTTTTGTGCGTTCAAGTCCTTGTTCTTTCATTGGAGGAAGTAAGAAGTTTTCCATTTCATCAACAGAGGTCCCTGTCTGTTCTCTGAACTGTTAAAACAATAGACCATGTGACTAACAAGTGATAATTACAGCAGTACTTTGGTGTGGAAGGCCAACCCCAACTTATGAAGAACTGTTGCTGGTACTGACCAATGCAAGCAGGGGCTGCTTTGAGGAAACAAGGCAAGAAAATCCAATAACACCAAACTCAGCAACACTTACATTAGGTTTGTAGGTATTACTAACCCTAACCCTATAAGATTATAAGAAGTTTATTAATATTATTTCATGTCAATACATGTTAATGAACAGTTTATTGTAAGATTATAAGACATTTATGAGTACTTATAACACTAAGAGCTTGTAGACTGATTAAGAATGTTATAGAATGCTCATCCTATAAGGCACTGTTTTAACAGTAGATCCAGTAGCTGCAAAATCATAGTTAACTGTTAATAATAGCATAGTTAAAGTTACATTATGTAACTTTTTACCAAAAAATTTCAGCTTCAAAATCATGTTGATGGTACAGTGTTTTGTGACAGGGTGAATGGTTTATCTATCTCCACTCTGCCCCCTTTCACTTGGAGATTGGCACACAAAATGCCAATTTCTACATAATGTTGCTTTAACTGCAAAGAGATGCAGAATTTAAGTATGTATCAATCTTTATATGGCAACAGAAATGCTCTGTAAAGGTTTAATAATGATATACAAGTTCAATCAGCAATGCAATAAATGTGTTTGTAATTCCATTTAAAAAAATTACAAGAAACCCAAAAGGCTTGTGTAACTGTTCTTAAACAATCTATAAACTGTTAACAAGTTCCTTGAACTTTGAAAGGTCTTAAAATCTACCAATAAATATGTCTATGATGCATTTCAGTCTTATTAATGCACAATAATGTTAACAAGCATCTTTAAAGGTCTTATAAGGGGCTTATTACCTAATAAGTAATGCTTATTGTAAAGACCTTAGAATATAAAGCTTTACCACCCTGAGTAAATGCAAAGTAAAACACATTTTAGCATTTATAAGCAGAATAGAAACATTTCATAAATGGTTTGTAACACCCTGTACTGTAAGTCCTCCTGTGGGTGCTAAACGTTTCTACATTGAAGAAGTTCTGCTGTAACTGCTCACCAACACTGTCCAATCAACACTTCTAAATCATCACATTCATCAAATTCCAAATAAGATCACTTCAATTAATGTGTTTACCTAAACTAAGTAACTGGTCTAAGTAACTGGTCATTTAATACAGTATTTACAAATCATGAACTACGTCAATATCTACACCTGTGGTCTGTGTGTGTGATATTTTTTTCTGTGAAGTCAGTAGGGAAACTCCATCATTCTTTTTTGTGGTGACATCATCCAGAGAGATGGCTGACTTATAGTTTCTGTCACATTTTTACACTCTTCCATGTCTGACAGCAAAATGAATCCTGGTTTCCCTTTTGATACCAAATCCTCTGATATATGAATCTCTCAGTATTTGCTGTAACCTGTGAGATGGCCAAACATATTTAGTGATATTGGCACTGTGTGAGTTTCCAGTCAATAATAACATCCAAAAAGGCAGTTATGCAAATTTGCAAGGGACAGGTTAGGGGTGGCAATCACACACTGCTTGGCAACCCAATCACAAAGATGTTTTAGATAGCTCAAACAATGGCTAGGGAGGGACTGCCTACATTGTTGCCACCTACATAATGGCAAAGATGAACGATAACTCTTCCTGCTACAGTATTCAGAAGGCGCACACAACTGTGACGTCCAATGACCTTGCACAGTCCTTATTTGTTTCCTTGTCTTCTCTTAGGAATACATCACAAACACTTGGATTCATATCCTGTAGACTTTCCTGAATCTAAGTCCATCTACATTCTCTGAAATAAAAATACACATACTTGTAGGAAAAATCCCAAACAAAATAAAAACAAAAAGGCAAAGGAAAGAAATAGGATACTTCAACTAAAATGTGTATACAAATAAGATATTACTGTTACCAAACATAAGGCTCATTTTGAAGATACATAGGATCAACACACAACACATCAGACATGATCAGGGTAGGAAAAGAAAGTGTCAGGTTCCTCCCATCCCGTCCCCCACTCACCTCTCTTGTATGGTTCTCCATTTCCTGTATATATGCACATATAGTCTATATATATGCACTCATACACATATGTGCATATAGCCATACACAGTGCAAGGAGGCAGAATGTTGATAAAGGGATCCCAAATTTCCTGAAAGGTTGAGGGTTTCCTTCTCATATAATAAAATATCTTTGCAGGTGTGCAGTAAGAAACAAGCTCATTATTCCAATTCCTTGAGGATGGATTAAAGCAGGGTTTGATATCAAATGGCTGTTTTCAAATTCATCAGGAACATCTAAAGGGGAAAATGTGTACGCAAAAGCACCATTTTGTAATTGTGTTCCTGGAGGCAACGTATAGTAAGTGTGGACGTGAATTGAACATGTTATTATTGTTATTTCATATTATATGGCCATAGAATGCAAATACAAGTAAATTAAAATGCAAATTGAATTCTTACATTTTTATTTGAATGTTTTGGTCACATAACATAAACACATGTGACAAATGATCAGACTGTGGTTGAATTTCATTGCCATGTTTACATTAACGATTATAAAGTCCCCATTGAGTTCCATAATTGGCAAAACAAGTCAAAAGGCCAATAACAACTAAGGGTTAATTTTGTCATCTTGACTGACGGGCTAAGCAGCCAATCAGCTGTCTCGTTCTACAGAAGGCCACTGCGTTGCTTTCGGGAAGGGGCTGTTACTTGTCAGTAAGGGTTAGCAGGAACAGAGGTGGGCTGCGTCTCTGCTCGAGCCACCAAATATCAACAAATTCTGTGGAATTTATCCGATATTTCTTTCCTTCTGGATACTGGATACTTTTTGCGGAAGTTTTGGAATCAAATAGCCGGCAAGCGACACTTGAAATTCCTCGAGCGAGGAGCTCTAACTTGGTTCAAGCGTCTAATGTACTAAACGAAACGGAAGTAACTTGCCAGCTGCCTGGCTAAGCTTGCTAGGTGAGTAAATGTCCGTTATTTAAATGTTATACTTGATAAAAATGTCTGTCGTCTGGTCCATTGAGTGAGCCCACTTGTTTGTAATCTTTCTACACTGTTGTCAAGCGGGGAAAATATCCAACTGCCGTTTGCTTTGACCGTCCGAGGTAACTTGCTAAGAAGCTAATGTCACCAAACGATACTCCTCTTGGCATAATAGCTACGAGTCTCCATCCATGTTCAGTGGCACAACAAAGGCAGATAGAGCTGTGAATAATTAACCTAAATTAGAATTAATTCAGGAATATGCCGAATTATTGTGAACAGAGTGAGGACAAAATATTTGGAGGATGCTACGATATGATGCAACAACGCCATCACAAACTTGGGCCTATGATTAAATAGAAAAACTTTGACTCCATTTAAGGACAGATACTCATAGTAGTCTACAGGAATCACTGGGACAACTTGTGTATCAAGGACCTTGTACTGTACTGTAATTTTGTCCACATAAACCACATTGTCCCAACAGACTGCAAAACCGAAAGTGATGGAGAAAGCGAAAATATATGGCATGTGAAAGAAAACCATTGTTAATATTAACCATTGTATCTTGGACCTGCCCCAACAGTAAAATGCATTTAGGTAAAATTGTTAGATTCATTATTATTCTGTTAACTGGAATTTAACACATTAACAGAAGAGGAACACAGTGGATCATTGTATCACTTTGCCATAGCTCTTATTAAAGATGATGAAGGGGAATTAGTCAATGAATCCATTAGTATGTACACAGGATATTAATTGGCAATGACATTGATAAGTGATTTTAATATTTTAATTATTTTTTATGCCAACATGGTAAAAGATTCACTGGGTCCATCTTCTTAAACATAAACATTTTCTGTGGTTTTCCTCCTCTGTGATATTAAACTGAATAGCTTCTTTTATTGGGTTTTTGATTATTGATTTGACCAACGATGGAAACTTACTGTGATAGTCATTTTTCCTCTTTTCCACATTTTACAGACCAGGGAATTAATTGATTAATTGAGAAAATGGGCAATGATTTAGTGATAGTTAAAATAAGAGCTCTGCCTTTAATGCAAATATTGTTGTAAATCATACAAAATCCTGACAACGAAGGGCAAGTGGCTTCACACCTATGAGGTTGAATAAATTGGTGCTTCCTCCTTCCACCCAGCACACACACATACACATGCAAACAGACACACACACACACACACACACACACACACACACGTTCTGGCTTTACCACTACTCACTAAAATTTCATGTCAGACAATGAAAGGACGTGGTTTCTTGCTGCTGAGTGTGCCCTTGACAGAAACTTGAACTGTCAGACTTTAAACGATCAAAGCACTTGAACTACACTTACGTTTGATCAGCGTTTTATAGATACCAGAATGAATAAGTGGCAATCTTAATTTCAAAGCTCTTTTATTTCTAACATTTCAAGTGATATGTTTATATACTCCAAATACTGATGTGTAATTTTTCACCTAAATGTAGTTTGTGGCTGTTGTAAAATTAGTCAAAGATGCTGACTTTTGGAATACTAATAATCTGAAATTTCAATGAACTTGAAATGGCTTTGTGAAAAACATTTCCAGTTTTTAAGATTTGAGATGTGTTTCAGCTTAAGAAAATTCATGGGATCACTTTATGATATTCACTGTGATAACCTGACATTTAATATCAAAAAGCACTGGATTATGACTTACTTGACATTTTCCTGTAATAACCAAGTGGCCTCTGTGACGTTGTTGCTTCAAACAGCCTGATGTCTGCCCACTGTATTTTCAGGCACATTGGTTTTGCAACTTTTAACACAAGACTTGGTGTAGCACATTTTGCTGAAATTAAACAAAATTGACATTTCAAAAAGAATGTAATTAACTATCCAAATTACAGCATTGTAGTCCACCTTCCACAACTTTTATCATAGCTGGTAAAATTCAGTGGCATGATTTACTGAAGTAATTATTACCTGCTGAATTGACAACATATTTAAAGACTTTGTTATTGCCTTAAAAAATGTAATTTTACTTACAAAGTTTGCTGGATTAATTTCAACATTTTTAAACGTTTTTTTTAGTTTAAAGTCTGTTACTCTATCAAATTACTTACTGATGGTGTCACAATACTAGAATTTGTAATATTCTAGAAATTCTAATATTACATTCTCACAAAACAAAGTAAGTATTTAAATCCTGGTTATGTGGAAATTAAATGACATATGGTTTAAATATCTAAAATGCAGGGAGTCAGTAATGATCAATTAAGTTTGAATCCCTGAATATAAAAGCACCTCTTCTTGCTATCATTTCCCTTTGCTACAATCGAGCCAACTCATGAACATCCTGTTACATTCTGAATAATTTCAGGTTTTCAGTGGATGTGAAAGGTCTACCAATAATGTAGTGTCCATATGCTTAGATAGGTGCTGAGTCAAGAAAAAACAGGTACAGGAAAAACCCTAGTGCACTAATTAAATCATTTATTACTGCTGAGAAGTTTTAGGGGATGTCCTAAGTCAGCATACAGCCTCGCAACAGTGTTGAAACTAAGCACTGATACATTTTATTGCCTTGTTTAAGCCAAGCAATGTAACCATATTAAAGACAATAGGCTTAAATAAATAATAAGATAATCATCCTGTGTCGCAGCCGCCAGTGTCACACAAAAACACATCAATGACAGTTGCCATCTGGTGCTAAAGTACTAAGATAATAAGACAAAACATTCTGTTTGCGTCTGAAAGCTAACGAAAATAAAAGTCCATCATTCAGTGTAACTAAAGCCGAGTTAAGGATCTGTTTATTCAACTACACTCATTATTCAACATGAGCTCTGGAGGGTGCGAAGGCTTAAAATGTTTTATGAGGAATCTTAGCCCTTATTGTCTACAGCTTTTTTAATCGATGTCAGAAATTGGCAGGAGCAAGAGTAGCTATTCCGAGTGTGACATTTTTGGATCACACTCAGCATCAGTTATGGGTGTGGTCATAAGTCACAATAAAAAAGTGAAAAATTCTTTTTTCTGCTACAAGCCCCTGACATGACACTGGAGCTCTACTTTGTTCTCTTAATCTTTAGTTCAATAGAACTGAATTTTATCCAAAGTTTATATTACAGATCGTCAATAATTGGCAAGGTTTACCTTTGGAAACTCTAACAGTTTTTCCAAGAGGCTAAAATGTCAGGAAGAAAATTAATGTTGACAGTAAACGCAGCAGATGCACCGCCCATCAAAAGCAAAGAATACTCATTAATGAGAGTGTAATTGGGGATAATAAGCTGTCAACCAGTTTTTCCCAAGGACACAAAAGCCTTTACTGGAAGTGTTTTACTGTAAAAAGTCACCACAGAAAGGGTGTTTTGAATCTGTTAGAGCAGGTTCTGATACAAAAAGGTGGCTCACATACAATTTCACTTTCTGGTTCTTCAGGGCTTTCTCCTCATGATGCTTGTGGTCAGTTGTTTTTTTTCCTATCAATTTTTTTTTTAGAAAGGCTGGCTTCCTCAGTCAAAGACTGACAAGGGAAACTTTACATTGATGCAAGTGATTCAGAAGAGTTATTTGTTTGTTGGTGCAATATTTGTTTCCCATCTTTCTTTTTCTTTTCTTTTTTATTATTTTGGTCCACCTTACCAACATAATATATACACTGATTGTACAAAGTCTATATTTATTACATTTTATATTTGTATAAAAGCACTAGTACCCGTTGATGCACTATTAATTGGTCCAGTCCACAAAAGCAGGGCTCAAAATTTACATCGAACACGAGCCAAAATCTGATAATCAGTGAAAATGTTTGTTGATTGTGTCACAATACTAGAATTTTTAATTCAGTGCAGTGATTTACAGCAAAGTTAATATTTACATTGATTGTATGGTGGTAATGGGGCAATTACATCTGGCTGAAATTTGGGATGCACGATATATATCAGAGCAAAAAATTATCATCCCAATAATGGAAAATTTACCAGCAGAAAATGAAATTATAGCCGATAAATACAATCGACAATGCAATGCCAAACTGCTTTAGTTGACTTAACAAGTGCAGCATTTACACACAGTATGTTGCAGGATGCACCTTTAAAGATTTTCAGCCATCAATAAACATAGAGAAGAAGAAGAAGAACAACAACAATGCTGTTGTCTTGTTTTTGGCGTAGAGCTGCTGCACCAGTGTAGAGCCACGCATTGTAGACATGATTCACACATGTCGGCACTTATAAGAGGCATTGTTTCATTTGGCCATAGTACAAATTACATCTATATGAGAAATTCAGAAGTAATAACTTCCACTGAAGCAGAAAGAGGAAGAGAGAGGGGAAATGAACACACTAGCTGATTAACTAACTCACTGTAAAAGGCAGACAGATGACTCATTGAAAACCTCTTCTCAAGAAATTAAGCTGAAGTGAATGAGACATGATGACTGGTGGTTGCTACTGAATAGCGAAAGCCTTTGGCTGGACTTAAATGCTATACTGAAGTCCATTTCATCTTCAAAAAAAATTATATTATTCCTGTGACAGAGCTTAAAACTAATGTTAGGCATATTTCAATGACATTTGCCTAACATCTGCTTGCTGTCCATTCGGGAAACAGATAAAGATAAAGTAGATAAAATAAACAAGGTTCTGCGTTTTGTCAGGAACCAGTTAAGATTTTCTCTCAATAACCCATCTGCTCTTCTCAAATGTTTGTTCAAAATAAACCAGAGGAAGCCAGTGATGTTGAACGTTGAGCTCTGCATCAAAATCTCTTTTCATATTTCACTTTTCACTTCATATTTCATATTATACCTCTTGCACACTGGACAAGAAAACCCCACTAACACCCACTAACATCTGGCTTTGTGTGTACAATTGACATTGTTGCCCAGGTCAAATGTCTCTGCAGTGGTCACAGCATTTATCAGCTTTAGCTCTGATCAGCCACAAATTACAAAGACAAATTGCCAGGCATGATGTTATGACATGTTAAAGTTATGGATGCTGGCTTATTCATATTTTTCCATCTGTCTCTGTTCAAGCAGCACTCAAATCTCGTTCAGTTGGCGCTGAGTTTGAAATAGGGACTGAAGTGAAAGATATCAAAATAAAGTAACTACCATTGCCTTGTCACTGTCTTCCATGTCATTGCCAGCTGCCTGATTGGTAATGCGCATATTAGACTCTCAAGACGGATTGACAACAAGTAGCAAGAAGTCTCACTCCTAAGCAACTTCCATCATCAGCTCTGGAAATTTTTTTATGTATCTAATTGATGCAGTGTTTCCCACACATTGACTAATTTGTGGCGGTGCACCACAGAATCAAGACCTACCGCCGCTAGGGGTGTAACGGTACACACAAGTCACGGTTCGGTATGTACCTCGGTATTGGGGTTGTGGTTTGGTACGGGTTCGATACAACGGAAAAAAAAATAGCATGTAAAAGAATAACTTTCATTCATTTTGAACAGACACCAATTGACTGCAAAATAAAAAAACATCCCTTGTCATAAAAGTAAAAAATAATAAAAATAAAACATAAAACAAATGTATTAGGAGTAGGGCTGCACGATATTGGAAAAAAATGACATTACGATTTTTTTAAACCTGCGATATATATTGTGATATGAAAAAATACAGGAATTTTCATCAGATGACCTGAATAGCACTTTATGTTATGCTACACTGCTGCTATCTTGTGGACAATTAACCTGCACTGATCTTGCCTCTTTTTGTGAATGTTAGGAGTGGCTTCTGTCTGTGTTTTAGAGAACTTCTTATTGTTATCTTTTATTGCTTGTTTTTATTGTGCTGGGACCTGACTACATTTTTCGTTCTATCGTGTGCAAACGTGAACTGAATGACAATAAACAAACCTTTGAACCTTTTGAGCTCTCCATCTTAAAATGGAACATTCTAGCTTCATAATTACATTAAGTAACTAACAATGAGTGATAAACATATTATCAGAAAATATTTTACAGCAAAACTAAACCTCTTTCTTTTTATCAAAAATTATTTAAAAAAAGCTCTACAGCTCCACATCAGATTCCTGAGTGGTCCACAACTCCTTGTTTTATAAATAGTAGAAAATAAATAAACAAGCTTTAACAAAACAATATTAAAATAAATAAATGAATAAAATAATAGCAGCCCTAAAGCATTCATCGTATTGAGCTGTGTGGTACCGACGTAAATGGTCAAACAAATTAGTTGTGTTACCTCTCGTTCTGGCAACAGATGGAAGGTACTGTCGACACAGAACACGCGTTTGGTCAATATCATCCTTCTTGTAGCCGTAATAATTTCAGATAACTGACGTTGCTTTTCTTTTTGCCACCAAGTCTTCGTTTTCGGCATTTTCGCTTGTTCGTTGCTCATTTTTCAATGTTGTTACCAGCGTCTCATTCCATGTGCAGGGCGTTGTCGAATAAGAACTAATGTGCTTGATGGATTGCTGTGTGTCAAGTACACTTGAAATTAGATGGGTTAATTTGCGTCCTACATCGCAGGCCCTGCGATGTGACTATTGCGCACACGTACATTGCGATGACGATGCTCAAACGATATATTATGCAGCTCTAATTAGGAGGGTTCTCATTCTGTTAATACAGAGGAAAAGATAGACTGAGGTAGTCAGGTAGCACTTCTTGCCAACTGGCAACTTTGTTAACATCATTATAAGAAACATGTTCAATGTTGTATTGCAACAGCTTGTGCAGGAGACAGCTCATGCTCCACCCCCGTCGGGCATGCTTGTAAATGGCAGGGACCACAGACTGGCTGATTTGCGCATGGGATGGGACACTGTAGCGTGGCTCAAGCACCTTTAATAAATACTCTAAGCCGGGCTCCTCTACTATGGCATATGGGTGCATAGATGTTGATATGTATGCTAATGTGATCTTATTGGCACTGTCAGTGTTAATGTCAAGAGGTGGCTTAAAAGCAGCTGGGATAAGTTGTTGCACCAAAGAAGTTTTTTCTCCTCGCACCAGTGACAGATATGTCAGTGTGATGCCGTCTTATGTGGGTGAGCATGTTTGAGGTGTTGTCAGCGACATACTGCACCTCCGTGAAACATCGCCGTCAGACAGTCTTTGTCCGGTCCTCCACTCACGTGCCATCACCATTATTATTGTACTGGGAGGCCAAAGTGCGCCCAAACAGCTGATTCAAATGAAGCCGGCTCCTCTAACTCCACACTTTCCATCACTTTCCTTCTTTGTCCTTTTTTGTAACTACTTCTTCTTCTTCTGTAATGACTGTTTCTGGCAGCTTTTAGGCTCATTACCGCCACCTGCAGTAAAGTGAGGACTCAACTTTTTTTTTTTTACGCTACTTCAATACGCAGGGTATCTGTTTGGCTGCATTTCTTTTCCCTGCTTTCCTTCCGTCTCTCTGTCACTCACGCGTCTCACACATACAGCCCCTCCCCTCAGTGCACAACACGTGGGTCTCCATGAAATCTTTTAAATGTCTTCAGTACAATCCTAAACTGTTGAGGCTTTTAGGCTAAGGGGAAGTTGTCTGAATTATTGCTCAGCTGTGATTGGAGTATCAAGGAAAAGAGGTGGAGCTTAGGAACAGTCAGTTGTATAATGATTAAAAATAATTCTTACAATTACAATTCATTCTCAGCATAAATTAAAACTAAAAAGCTTGCACTTGTTATCACAACTAGTTTTTAGTTTATATTTCCACACCGTTTATAAGCTCCTCCAGCATTAGTCCAGACTTGGTAAATAGTGCAGTCGTGTTTCCTAGAACATCTACATCAGACTTAAGCTTCAATAAAGAAGTCTTAGTAACATAATAGTATAAAGAATAGGTTTTATCTGTTGTGTACACAAGGCGCATTTTTCACCTTTGTGTTTGTTGTTGTTTGTTGTCCTTCCGACAGAACTGGTTTAGTATTTTTTTGACTAAGGCCCTGTCCAGACGAAAACGCTCTTTAGTGGAAATGCACAGTTATTGCATCGTTTTGCCCGACCGTCCACACGGATCCTGGTAACGCAGCGACTGAAAATGCACTTTTTTGAAAACGGGTCTCCTGGTGGAAAAATCCGAAAACGCAGCCCTCCCGTTCTCGTCTGGACGGCGAATCCACATACATTCCGGAACGATGACGCCATCGCCCCCACCACGCGACATCTCTTAAAGGTGCCATATGTAAGGATGTGGCCAAAAGGGGTACTACACTCAAATTCAAAATATTGCGACATAGTAAACAAACTCTCTAGTCGATACTGAGCAACACGTTGGTTGTGGCATAAGTGTAGCGCTCCTGAAATGACGCTAAACTAAAGCAAAATAACGTAATAACCTATTGTAATTTCCCGTTTATTTCCACTTGTTTCAGCCTGATGATGAGTGGCTCTAAGACACACAATTCTGTTCTCTCAGTAAAGATAAACGTGTTATTATTTATGGTAACGTTAGCTGTTGACTAGGGATGGACATATCAGATGGAATAACGTTATGCATGATATTTGACAGAACTGTCCTTCATTTTTGCCTCCCGTTTTATAACGTTATATTGTTTATGCCGATCTACATGCAAAGACCTAAAGAGGACTCAAATTTGGCTAAGTGTCAAATGTTGGATTTCGTATTGTCCAGCCGCTGCTGGCAAATGCGTCGACAGCTGTCCAGCCAGCCGCTGGACAGGGCTGTACAGAAGCACGCTGGAGACCGGATGCCCGTACCAGGACAGTGCTAATGCTGCTAACGTTTGTTTCTATGATCACTGTCCAGTGGCTGGCTGGACATCAGCTACAATAGGCTCTGTGCAGGAACGTTTGTACGTTCTACTTCCGTATTGTTGAGTGGGCGTGGTAACTTCCGGTCAGTACTCCGACGTTAACGTTAACAGTCAGTGATACAAGCAAGTCCATTCGGTTATCGGATAAT
>OMLP01041070.1:16334-27121 GCA_900302685.1 Spondyliosoma cantharus | reverse complement strand
GTTTTTTTTACTACAAATAGTTTATTTAAATCCAAATAAAGAAGTAGTGCATTCAAATTGCTCAACATTGCACAAACAATACTCTGTATTTGCAGAAATAAACAGTAAATACAGTAAGTGTACAGATTGCCATATCAGTAACAACATTTTTAAAGATTTTGTGTGGCTGAAAGTGCCCACATTCGTAGATTTGCAAAAATGAAAATGAACAAAGATAAACAGATGAACATATTGCCTGAAAGCAGCATTTGAATGAAAAAAATAACTATTAAAAACCAACATCAACAGTTAATAGACTTTGTGTGTGTGTGTGTGTGTGTGTGTGTGTGTGTGTGTGTGTGTGACAGAGAGAGAGACAGAGACTAAGAATGAGAGTGTCACTACACTACATTACTTATATTGAAATTTTGCTTGTCTCTCTTTCAAAGCAGCAAAGTGATCAATAACCCTCTCATTGAAATCAGGCATGTTCCTGACTAGCTCCTTCTCCATGGAGAGCATGGCCGGTGCATTCAGACGTTCCTGGCCCATCGCATTGCGCAGGAACGTCTTGATTCTCTTCAGCGTTGAGAAACACCGCTCATCTTCATCATGGGAGTGGTAATGACAATGTTCAACAGAGCCACAGGCTCAGAAAATGTCTCCTGGAGGTTGTATCTGTGCAGAACCTGGTGCAGAACCTGGTACAGTGACAGAACACCACAGCAGCCCTTGAATTTTGGATTCTCATAGATGAGAGACAGTTCTGTCCTGAGCTTTGCCTTGTTCAGCATGGGATATGCCCTCACAGTGGCATTCAGAGCCTCGACAGGAAATGTATGGCAGTGCTGCTCAAACATCTCTGCCTGTAGCAGTGTGGCACTCACAAGGTGGTCTTTGGCGTGAGCCAGGATTGTGTTGCAGATCTCCCTTGACAGCTTCTGCTTCTCCTCTTCTCCCAAGGCCCTCCTCGGTCTTGTAGTTCCTGTCGCTACTTCCTGCTGCTGTTGAGAGGAGTCTCTGAGGGCAAGCAGACCAACAGTGTTAATACATGAAAATATGAGTGCCTGGTAGCATTTAGAAAAGTGAAGAAAATGCTCATTTCAAAACACTAATATTTATCTAGCTATTAGTAATAATAGTATCTAGCTTTATTTTATGCAGTATATATATATTATATACAGTCACCAGCCACTTTATTAGATACACCTGCACAATCAAATTCAATCCAATACAACAGCTGCTATAACTTCTGCTTTTCCAAAGCTTCTACATGTTCAGCTCTGACACTGTCAGAACTACTTTATCTTTATTATTGATGTTGCAGTGGCTGGTGGTGGAGTACTGAATTGCATTATCGTGAAAAGTGTTTGTAATATTTTGTATGTTAATGGAGTGGACAAAATATTAGGAACACCAGTCAATATAATGCACTGTAATCCTCCACAATAAGCCACTATGACCTCAGTAATAAACAAAGTAGAATTATCACCTTATTGACATCAACAAAAACTGAAAATGTACAAATTACATTAATGTAGATTTTATAGCAGAGCTGTTGTTTTGGATTATATCAAGTTACACATGTGTACCTAATATAGTGGCCAGTGAGTGTATTTCTTTATGACACGGTTCAGTATTGAGAAGGATTGAACAATATTACTTTATCTTACCTTATTGCCTGCACACTGCTTGTGAAGCTCTGCAGGGCACGCTTGATGAAGACTGCATCAATGTCCTTCTTCTGCAGCTGCTGGTGCAGCATGTCAACGTGAGGCATGATCTGATGAAACAGCTGCAGAAAAAACTGAAAGTCCTCATCCTGCAGCATCCTCAGGAAGCCAGATGCCTCCCTCACTGTAGTGCTGTCAAATGAACCAGATGTCCTGATGGATTCAAAACACTGCATGAGGTCATTCTTGTGGATGAAGCTCTTGGCAGCCTTCGTTCAACGTTCTGATCAAGTATGCTGGTGCGTTTTGGTGACCGGGTAAAAAAAGTGTCAATACCGCAAAGGTCCAAAAAGAAAACTTTCCCTGCTGGGACGTGAGAAGTGGCCTGCTGCATGATCAGATTCAGCTGGTGTGCATAGCAATGCACATAATGGGCATTTTTGAAATGTGCACACACCTGCACACCAGCCCGCTCTCCCCTCATCACACTGGCTCCATCATATGCTTGCTCAATGAGCTTCTCTCTGTCACCTTCAGAAAAAAGACAGTTCAGTCTGTCCAGAAGCACGCTAGCAATCGACTCAGATGTTGCATCCATAACAGGCAGAAACTCAAAGAAACGCTCCTGCACCGCGAGGGATGGGAATCGAGAATCGAGTTCTTCTTCAGAACTGGTGCCCAGTGAATCGATTCCTTGGAACCATTAGCATGCCTGCTTAACGATTCGGCTTATCGGTCCGCTCGTTGCAAATGTGCAGGGGCCGGGCATTTCTCAGCACCGCCTTTGCGTTTATTACTCGCATTTTCCATTTTTGTTACTCGTGCGCTGGTGTGTTGTTCTTTCTCTCTCTTTCTTTCTCTCTCTCTCTCTCTCTCATCATTGACTGCTCATCATTGAAGGTGATTGGATGAGGGGGGTCTAGAACATGCGTGGGTGGAACTCCTGGGCCTCTGTAGCCTCTCATAGGGCCATTCGGCCAGGTATTCTTTAGACAGACAAGCCACTGGGCCAATTGTCACCTCTCTGCTGTGTCTGCAGCTGAGCACTGTGGGCCGAGCCATGCATGTCTCTCTTCCCGGGCCGGGAGAGTTATCATAGTTACCAAGGCAAGGTGCAGCAGAAAAATAAATAAATAAATAAATAAATGAATAAAGTAAAAAACTGCCGTCCATCGGCCCATTATTGACCGGCCCACCGGGAAAAATCCTGGTACTCCCGATGGCCAGTCCATCCCTGCAATAGCAGTTCTCTCAAGTGGCTGTAAGTGTGTGTCCAAGCGTGTGTGTGTGCCCCCCACCCCCGCCCTAAACACAAGCACACGAGCGTACAAAAAATATTTGCACCGGGGCCTATCACCATGATGTTGCGGCGAGGGGTGAAATTTTGCTCCGGCAATGATCCGCCTCTGGAGGTGGTATCAGAGGTGCAGCATTGGCGAACCGAACCAGTGTGAATGGATAAGCCGGCTGTGTGTATCTTCACTGAACCAAATAAAGAGAAATGTCTGACAAAGCAACGTTACATGACCAAACAAAAGTAACGTAGTAGCTGTAGCTGTCTTTGGCAACTTATATGAGGAAAAAAATACTGCAGATATACGTGGAGAAGTGTCTGTCCTCTTGTTGGTCCTACCAACTCCTCGTCACATTTCTGCCTGAAAAACAGCGTCTGTCACAGGCAAGTGTTTGTGTTGAAAAAAAAATCCCGACCAAGACTGAACTTTCCCCCAGAAAACAGCCTCCCTGCACACGAGTGAGAGAGTCAGACAGCGTCCTGTTTACTGATGGTGATTATGTAATTATGAAAAACGTTTTTTTAATTCTTTCCAGAGGATCTCAATCACAACACATTATAACAGCATCCATATGATTATAAACTGTCTGCGGGTTTAGATTAACAGGAAACACCTTGAAAACACACAGACATCATCATCATGACGTGTACCGTCACGTGTCTTTAGGAGCCGCAACGCCGGCTTTCTGTGTGAATTACACAGCGGTTCGTCTTTAAGGAGGAGATGCTTCGCTCTGGGGCTCTAGGGCTAGTGGCTGCCACACACGCGGCGCCAGCTTTGCCAAGAAGGTGTTCTACTTGACTTTTAATGTTGAATTTTTTAAGATGACACAGTAAAATACACTGCTGTGAAGATGTTTTAAGCTGCACAGCTGATGTGTAAGTTATTTTATGTTGAAAAGTTTTAAAGGGAGAATTTGTCCATTTTCAACCTTACCTTGAAAAGTTTGGGATATAGTGTAAAATGGATGAGGTTTTTGGTGATCTTCTGTGCCTCTGGGGCTCAGCTGTTATTATTCCATTGCCATTTAAACACATTAGTTGACTGACAAATGACAATGTTAAAAATGGGAAAAAATTTCCCTTTACGATTATATACATAATAAGACAATGCACTATGGAGTTCTTGTACTGTGAAGGTGTTGTATTAAGTAAATAAATGTAGGAATACTTCTCTCTTTTGGGGGGATACATTTATGTCAGAGCTAAGTAATTATATGAAGCGTATTGCACTTTTAAAACAGAAAGAAAACATTTGACAAAATTAATAAGATTGAATATCATTTAAATAGAATTATTATTATTTTTTTTTTATTTGACTTCATTGAATCAAGTTCAATGTGATTAAAATGCTCAAAATGCTGACCTTTTTTACAGTGGTAAAATTCAATTTCTTTTGGCTTTTTTTCGTACACCATACTTAAAATACATTTTAGTGTATTTTCCCAACTTCAAAGGACAAGAAGTTCACTAAACTTCACTTTTTAAAAGTAATATTTAATCAACAGTTTTTACAGTGTAGTTTCTGCCTTCTGCAGGTTGCCTATTGAGGCCTACTAAAAATATCTTCACACCAGTTAAATTACTAGTGCTTGATAGTAAATAGTATAATATTATTATTAAATAATTTTCATGGAATTTCTGTGGAAGTTGACTTTAAATCATTTTCAAAATGATGATGGTAGAAAAAAAAGGCAAGAAGATACATATCTGATTAATATTTATGTCATATACTGAAAGAATGTTCAGTTTTTTAAACAGGAAGCCAGAGGCCTCATTGGAGTTCCAAATAGTTGCCAATCTTAGAAAATGTTTCTGCAACAAATTACTTTTAATAAGATTGGAGGTAGACTGAAAGTATTTGCCTAAAAAATATTGGTATTATATAGGTATTTTCCAATTTAATTTATCATCAGCCAAGATGCCTGAGAAAATTAATTTTGTTGAGTCTAGAATTGCTCTGAGGTTTCTGCTTGTTAGAGACAGTTTGTTCTCCCTACTGTCGTGAGTGCTTGCTCAAAATTGAATGGTCTTCCCAGCATGAATTGTTTGATAGTTAAAACCCTACTGACAGCCTCCTTTTTCATAGAAAACATGTGGCTGTATGTGCTGTGTGTCTTTAGTAGGCTACATTTTTAGATAATTCATGGTTGTTTAATTTTCACAGTAATGCAAACATTGATAATCATGATGAAGGTTAGTACTGAATTTAGTCTATATCCTTTACACTTTTACACTTTACAAAGATTAACTGGGACTGCCTTCATCTTTGTACGAAGAAGCTCTGATAGGTGCAGCTACAGCAAGGACTGCTGGATGTCTTGCTCATGCACAGGACAAGATGCTCTCCTGAATAAATACCAAGCATATATGACCTGAAAACTTTATTTTTCTTTAATCATTAAAAAAGTATGTTAACTTGTCCTCTCAAACTCAGTCAATTTAAAATCTGACCCTTTTTTTTTTTAAGTAAAATTGTTTTTTATCTTTTATTTTACAGTGTATAGCTCATGTCATCTTCTATTAGAAACAAAATAGAAGTTTAATCTTTAACATACACTGTCTTGCCATTAGTTTTGAAAAAAAAATCGTCACTATCTAGACCTTGGTTTTTGGCCGATTCTATGTGCCGCATCTGGGACATTCAATATATTTGGGTGTAACACACTCATATACTGAACTTTTTATGCATTGTAGATTTTGCGGTTAGAGTATTTTGGTATGTTATTTTGATTAATAACTATACAGAAAGAATACTCAAACACAAACATAAAAAATATATGAGCATGTCATCAAAATGTATGTCCAACGTATTTTTTGCAGATTGCTTACCTGAAAATGTTAGTAAGCTGCCCTGTTTGTCATTATTGTGGTGTGAAAATAACTTCATTTTTTGATTAATAGTAATTTAAAAACATTGTTTTAAAAGTACAAGCTTGTTCTAAAATGGAAAAATTACTCATACAATTATTAAGACATTGGGCAGAATGCAGTGGTAGGGAAAGGTGTGAGAGCAACGGTGGCTGCCAGAGCAGTCAGGTTGAACCATCTGGAGCAGAGGCAAACTTTATCAGAGAAGCTGTCTAGTAAGAGTAAGTGTAGTGTACAGGTGTAATTCAATTTAATGTGCTATTTGATACATTGTACCAGAGTTATCTCTGGTCTTTTGGCAGGTTACGGTTTGACAATGAATAAACTCTGAAGCTCCTCAACTCCCTTCTCTTAGAGTGAAAGCTATCACTATCCCTGCTAATATTATTGCTATTGCTTATCTAAACTATTTACTGTCTAAAGTCTGTTGCCACTGAATTTATTAAATATATAACAGTAATATTTTTGAGAAACATCAATCAGGTTTCTGTCCAAGGACAGTACAGAAATGTTATTAACGTTACAAATTATTTACAATCTGGGGTTTGTTACATTTTAATTCTGCTTGATCTGAGTCATGAATTTGATACAGAGAGACAATGAAGACAATGTTCTGGCCAGGTTTTGCTCCTATAACTCTCAGACAGATTTGTCTCTGATGAAATGGGAGAATTCTCTTCATTCCCTTGAAATCAATAAAACACATACTACTTTGTCACAAAAAGAAATTCATGAAGTTTGGTTCAATAATTTATTTTTTATGGCTCAATAGGTTTTCCTTTCTACATTTTTCAGTAGCAAAGCAGTAATGAAAATATTTATTTCTGGGCTTTTACGAGGATTTACTCACTGTTGGAGCCAGTCTAAAGTGGCCATTCTCGGAACTCCTGTTTATGGCACTTTGGCTTCAATCCTCAGCCAGCATTGCCTCTAAATTAAAGTTTAATAATAATAGTAATAATATTGTTATTGTTATTATTGTTATTAATAATAATAAGGATCATTTTGTGTCATCTTCCACCGCCAAGCTCATATCATCCAATCTCTCTATAAAAGCAAGAAATCTGTGTGTGTGTGTGTGTGTGTGTGCGTGTGTGTGTGCCTCAAATATCTCTTCAGATCAGGATCAAACTGACCTGAAATTTTCAACATGGCTGCTGAGTGGTTTAAGGGTGTGCAACGTTGGCTTTGTTTGGACTACAAACATACCGTTAATAAATTATTTAATAAATGATTTACGAATTCTGCTAAGCATTGTCAACCATAGCCACCGTAGCCATGTGCGCACCAGAGCCAATCACTGCACACCATAGCCACATGTGCACCAGAGCCAATCACTGAGCGCATCCCCACGACACACCTTAAGAAACAAGCGGATTTATACCTGCACCGGCGCGAGCTGGACCGGGATTTTGCCGGCGGTTTGGTCCCGTTCTGTGCATCTAAACTGACTGTTGTGGATTAATGAGACTGAACGAGTCCGGACCGAGTCTGTTCCGGTCTGAGGAAATCGTGTGTAGTTAGCTGCCAGCCCACCCCCCACAGCCCACCTCCTGAATCGACGGACACGCCGGCGCGTCCAAAACCGGACTTGCGATAAATAATGTCCGCCACGCTTTTTCACAAACATTGCCGTCACGTTTGCTTTGTGTCTGGTACAGGAAGAAACGGTAAAAAAACCAGCAAAAAAACACCTTCCTATTGGTTACAAAGTAACGCGTTATTAACGTAACTACTTTTTCGGGGATAAAAAGTAGTGTAACCCATTACTACTGGAAATATGGTTACGAAACGTAGTTCCTTTTTCAGTTGGGCACAACGTTACTTTTCCCGCAATAGTCGCGGGCTCTCATCCCACACTGAGTGTTGTGCTGGGTGGTAGAGTTAGAACCCAAAAGCGGACACTGAAGCTTGGAGAAGTTGAAGGAGTGATTTATTTATTACTCGAGGAAACAGATTGTGAGGGAGTTGCGAGCTCTGGGCGGAGTCGTCGTCTGGAGACGCGGAGGTGGGGGTGCTGGAGCTGTAGCGCACGGTGGCGTGGTGACAGTAGCTCCCACTTTTCTATAGGAACACATACTTCCTACGGGCAATGCACTAGCATGACCAAACACTTTGGTCACTAGCCATACAGGGTAGGGCATAATCAACCGACAAAACTGCCTTTACTGCTTTTACTTTACTGCCTTTTTGGAGTGATGAGTTTGAGTGTTCAGTTTAGAAAACACGAAAAACAGGCAGATGTTCCCGCACTTTAAGCATTGCTATCAACCTAGAATTTCACATTTGGCAGTGTGAAGATGCTTTTCAGTATCCCTTTCCTTTTCCACTACTATGTAACTAATGTTGCCACATTTTGTGATTCACAAGTAATGATGTGTCCTTATATTACCTATGGTTAATGAAGTAGACAAATCTTATTAATCCCTGATGGGAAAATTGTTTTCACCTATTTATGCAGTTAACACAGTCCCAAATATTAAGAGATATAGACAGGACTGTGGGCTGAGTTGGTGGCACCCCCAAGCAGTTATGGTTCTGATGCCTTACTGAAGCCACAGTGTTGTGTCCCTGTGGAGTCTGGGGTGGCTGTGGCTCAGGGGGTAGAGCCAGCATCTTGTTATCGGAAGGTCACTGGTTCGATTCTCCTGTCTGTAAAATGTAAATGAGTCTTGTCATTTGTATTGTCACGCAAAGATGAAATTTGGTTTGATCATTGCCAATCTTGTTTGATGTGAAACAAAAAGTGAACACTGATTAATAAATGTAATCCAGACCGTGATCTTTTCAAAAAAAAACCTAGCCAGTAGTTTTATTTCCTAAATCTAGCCAACCAGCGACTGAAAAGTGGAAATATTCTTTTAAATACCTGAAGACAGCAAATTCACTAAATCTTATAATAAAATACCATAAACAAAACTGTGTGTGCCCACACCAAAGTTCTATACATAACCCACTCGCTAGCTTATGATATCTATTTTCAGGTAATTGAGCATTTATATATCATATTACCTTGAGACCTGCTTTTCCAAAAGGTTTTCCGACAGACAACTGCACATAAAACCACTCAAACAGTATACAAGGAAGTATATCATCTTCCTTGCACACATATGTCAACTACACACACTACTGTAAAACTGTGTGGACTCAGAGCACCCGCTGAGACGGTCAGGAAGCTTGCTGAAGCGTGAACTACCGAGTCCTGCAAAACCACGCCCACTCGGGGCGAAGCACCAACTTTTTAGGGAGTCCCCTCTGCAGTACCCAGGAAGTGAGCTGCCACCCCTCCAGCTACCAGTCTACACTGTGACTTTAAAAAGACACCCTTCAGTGCTCGAGCCAAGTCCCCAAAGACTGAGCCACTGCCGCCCCAGCCACTCTTATCTTCAAAAAAACTAACTCGATATTACTTGCCCAAGAGTCTGTCCAACTATATTGCTAATCAGATAGGAACAATAGGCACATCTCTTCCTCCCTCTCATAGCCTTAGTTTGACAAAATTACTAATTCACGGTCTGCTTTCTATGAGGTTTAAGTGCACTTTAAGTGGTCCTTTTCAGCAGAGAAAGTTGGATTCACTCATTTCAGCTATCACATTATAGTGTACTTTGTGGACTTAGTGTAGAACTGTATGGGGGAGAGAGATGTGCCCCATAAAAAGGGACTGGTATGGAAGGGAGCAGAGAGAAAATACAGCAGGCTGGTGTGAGAGGACCGGACAGTGAGAGGCAGAGCGGTAGAAGGTGGATGTAGCACAACTCTATTCTGCCGCAGCCTACCGGGCGGGGGAGGGGGGGTTACTGCCGTGGAGCCGAAGCTTGACGCGGGACGTTTCTGGTCTCGAGCACCGCGGATTTACTTCACCTGGCACGCGCACGATGATGGAAATGAATATGGAATGATAACGACCGACAGCGCAAGATGGGAAGGCGTTGATATCCGCTTTAACTTCCCCCGGTGGCGGCTCGGCTTCGAAATGGTAGGACTAAACCTGTTCCAGTAAAAAACGTAGTAGAGTGCCCATTCCTATTGGTGTGCTGTTCCGTGTTTTCCATGAAAGACGCAATGTGAGGAGTCAATGAGTGACATCAGTTACGCAGCTTAAAGTGAACCAGAATGTCAGCAAGTGTCTTCTCTATTTCTCCTCATCTGATAGTTTGTTGCAGCGTCCGAACATGTAGTCCGGTACGCGCGATTTGCCTTAAGAGTTTATCTGAGGCTAAATATAATTTAAAAATGTATTAAATAAAATATCCTTTGCACACCTGCAAATATATGCGTCCGACACAACAGAACTTGAAAACGGGGTTGATTGTCAGGATCCAACCTTAAATTCGGCAAACACATTACACACAAAACACCGCGTACTTTCCTATAATATTAACTTTTCGAATCGGTTTCGCCCATTCTTCCCATTGGCGTCTTCCGTCAAGCACAGTGCAGTGCGGCAGTATCAAGCGATTATTAAACTTGATATTTTATTGACATAACGCTCATTTTCAGTATTATATATACGCCGAATTTGTCAAAAGACTACCAAAGGGGAGAACATTTCATGTGTCACATGAGAAGATGAGTGTGTCTGACATGAAACAAGTCTACTTAAAAGTCTTATAGTTTTGAATGAAGTTTGGAGTAACGTCGCCTCCGTGGAGGAGAACGGGGCGTGTTGGCGTTACATGGGTTTTATCCCACTGTGGTTTCTGACCCCTGGCGGCGCATGAGTACGCGAACAACATGCCTTGGTATCAGCTCTGCAGTCGCGGTTGAAAGTTATTGAGTTTGGGGCTTTAGAAGAAGAGCGTGCCGCGGCAGGCCCGTCTGCCCCTGTTGCCTTTCGTCACGCGAGACGTCGAAAGGCCAAGTTGAAGCTCTGCCCAAGCCTCTGTCCGTGTGTGTGTGAGAGAGAGAGAGAGAGGGAGAGAGAGAGAGAGAGAGAGAGAGAGAGAGAGAGCTTGTGTGCGCGCGCG
>OMLP01041070.1:0-13908 GCA_900302685.1 Spondyliosoma cantharus | reverse complement strand
CTAGAAGTATGAGGTTGCATAAAATAGAAATTCTCAAGCAAAGTACAAGTATCTCAAATTTAGGCCCACAGTACCTGAGTTAATTTAGACCGACTAGCATTCCAGTGCTGAGGTTTAGAGGCACTCCACCATGGAAGACTGAAACACAGATCAATAAATAGCACAATAAATAAATATGCTAGTAAGTTCACCAAAAATAATGGTGATTATACAACTTGACATACATAGATATTTCTGTTTCAATATGTCTCTTTATTTATTTACCTTTGTATTAATTCAGCTATTTATTTATTTTCTCATGTCATTATTTATTTATTTGTTATTTTCCCTCTGCATTCGGCCTATTTTAAAACTTATTTATTCCTTTGTTTCTGTTTTAGTTTTCTGTATGCTTTTCTGTTTTATTATGCGTATGACAGGGCGGTTATTCCAAGCCAATCTCAGCACAGCACTGCACTGGACAAAAACAGTGCTGAGAAAAAAAACATCCACAATCTCGGGCTGAACAGGGTCACTTACTGGGGCTGATCTGGATTGTATTTTAAATAGAAAATATTTTCTGTTTTTTCCTCTGATTTGAACTGAGCTGCTCTACCTGAACCCTGAGTGTTTTTATTGAGTTCCCTGATGGACATTTAGCTTTACTTGTTGTTAAAGTAATGGCTAACTACTGATAACTTTAGCGTCAGCTGGCATTAGCTGGTGCTCCGAGTGCAAGCAGACTCAACTGATAAGACTAAAAGGTGTACAGCTAACTAGCTATGCAACAACCCTGCTCAAAAAAGCCATACAGTATACCAGCATAGCTAGTGGCCAGCATGACTAGCATACAGTATGTTGTGTTTTTGCCGCTGGTCATGCTGGTCCAACACACAAAAACTCCTGTAATGTTTTATTGTTTAATGTATGTATGGAACTAACAAAATAGTTCATTTAATGAAGAAGTCTAATAAATAGCAACACAGTAGCAAGATTATTTAACAACCAAGCAAACAAAGAAACAACAAAGACTGACAGATGAACTACCGACCAGATAATTTTATACAAGTTTGTGATATTTCTTAGTTTAAAGCCTCCTGACAATTAATACAAGGAGAAACAACCCTTGAAAAAAAGTTGATAGACCATCAGTGGGTCGTATTTGTTTTGAGTTTTTTTGGTTTGTTTTATGTCCATGATTTTTTGCTGACATACCTCCCAGCCTTTCCTCATCTGGCTTGCAGCTGTATCTCCTCCAAGTTTGTTTTTCTTGCCAAGCCACCCCTTGGAGCAGACTGAAAAGAAATGTACAGATAAACAGGTACCTTTAGTATCAATATTTTTATTTGTAAAATTTAATAAACCTGTATAATTGTAATAAAGTTTGTTTTTTAAGTCTACATTTCCCTTTCACGTTGTTTCCCTATCTTTATTCAAGAGTGCAGTCTTTCAGTTAGCCATTTGGAGTGTCTGGTAGAGGTGGTCATTCTTTAACATCTTACTTTTTTCTAGCCTTAAAAGTTAACCATGGGCAGCACAGATGGGAAATGGGAGAAGAGAAATTAGTTTATAATCAGGATTTTTTGAAAATCGTTGGAAACCAACAGACCAACACTGTTTGCCTGAAAAGTTGCTGGGCTAGGACGTAAACGTTAGCTGTTACAGGCATCCCAACGGATCCTCCACCGGTAAGTAGGTGCGTGTCGCTGCTTTCTGTACATTTATTTGATAGATATGCCCTGCGCAGTAATGCTATCCTGTAGTTATGTGGCAACGTTGTGTTACTTAGCTGTTACAACTATTTTGATCCACAGATACACTGCGTGTTACTGTAGTACTGCTAATAATACTGATGCAGTTACCGCAGTACTAGTGTAACATCTCCTGGTCATGTACTGTAGTCTCTCGTTGTATTAGTCTGTAAACAACACCAAGTCTCACAAATGTCTTTTTGTACTGGGATCTTATACTACGTGTAGGAGCTTTTGGTGTCTCACAACACAAGTTACAGTATGATTTGTTTAATCATTTTGTTCTTCAATATTTGACTGAATATATTATTTGTTAAAATCATACATGAACATCTTCTCATTTAAGACATCACAACAGTTAGCTGCTACAGTGAGCTTTTACAGCCTTTAGTAGTTGGACTTATATTGTAACATTGTTATGTATTTGTCTCACAAGTAATGCTGATTCTGCCATATTTTACAGATAAACTGTAAAGTGTGATGAAGATCAGGTGTTCCTAAACTCATCAGAGGAGGTTATTGCTTGGTGGCCAAGTGACACCCTGAATACATCACAACAGCCAGCAGCATCATCGAAGGCTGGGTATCCACAGGAAGATGTGTTAGGATGAGCACTGTTACCTGAGAACTCCATTAACAGCTGACACTTCAGTATACCAGAAACACATCATCTCAATGGTGGACATGACCTGCACAATTCACATTAAAGTTATGCTTTTGATACTTTGAGCATTACTCACAGCTTTTAATTGATGATTTTTATGATTAAAGTCCTTTATTTTTAAGGAGTGCATTTAACATCCTGACTATGAAGTTGTCAGAGATTTGCTCGTAATCATTTCCTACATGTAGCAAATAAAGTAAGCAAAAAACATTTCTGTTTAAAAGTCAAACTTTATTATGGTGTTGAGAGATTGCCTTACACGTTATACAATATTATCTGCAGCACTTTAAACAAATATCAAACATTTAATCAGCAACTTTGACAGACACTTAATAATAACTGTCTGACTTCCCGATTGATTTGATCCAAGTTGCTCTGAAACAGACACAGTATAGTCCTCACAGTATCTGATACTTACTGAATAGTTTTCCAAGATTAAAGCAACTTACTGTACTATCACTTACTCCCCAAGTTATGTTGACATAGCAAAACACAGGATAGTCTATTCCAGGCAGGTTTCTGCCTATGTTGAAAACTGCCTGACAAAACTGTGTTGTCAGGTTAGATTGTTGATTGCTTAACTGGATTGGTTAGTTACCAGAAAGTATTGGTTGGTGTGACATGTTTTACTGTTGTCTGTCTTTTGTGAACATCATTTACATTTTTGTCGTGCTCATTGTTGTTGTTTTGATGTGTTTTTTTTTTGGTTTTTTTTTGCTTTTGTTGTTCTGTCTGTACTGGTTTGTCGTTAAACTTAATCATCAGTAAAAAAAGAAAAGAAATAATTGGTAGACTAATTTTTCACATCATCATCCGTTTTCTATCATAGTTTTTATTTTATTTTCCGTTCCACATTCTGGTAATTAACTTACTGTAATATTATAAAATTTAACATAGTTATAGTGTACAATGCTGCATGCTCATGCCAACAGTTAGCTCCTTATGACAAATATTTTATAACTTGACTTTACTGGGCTCTGTAGGTCACTTCATGAATATACCTGTAAAGACAAGTGTATGACAGAGTGTTTGTTTAGTGAATTATGGCATCAGTAAGTTACTAACCAAACATTATGTGATGTATAAATAACATGAGCAATATTCACTTGCAGTAAACATCACAAACAACTAACCCTTTTTTGACGGTTGTAATGTGTAATGACCGGACTCACTAAGATGTCAAACTAATGCATTGGCAACAAGGCAGGGAATGTTTCATTGGTCAATAGTAAATATGGCATTCTACTTGACAGGATTATTGTACAGGATAATTGCAGAACCCAGGATAGATCGGAGAGGAAGAGTTTAGCAAGCGGAAGCAGCCAGAGTAGGACAAGGGCTGAAGCTTGAGCGCACAAAATCTGTACCAGCAATAATATATTTGCTTGCCAGGATACCGTTTGAGCACAAGCAGATGATTTCTGAGTGCAAGAGCAGGGCACTTTTTTGAGGAAAACTATACAAAAAATAATTAAATCATGCTCTTAAATTGAAAGACTGAGCTCTTGAATAAAGATAGAGACAGTTAAACAGTTAACTATGATAAATAGGTTTCTGCAGAAAACAGTGAAAGTCTTTCTTTGTTTCATGGGAATGAAGTAGCACTTCTGCCAAACCAGAAAAAGGACACTTCCAGTGCTCCATATCAACTAACCAATGCAAACTGCTGCCTAAAATGCCATACCTAACAATCTTTCAAGCCTTTTGGGGGTTCTAGGCTTCCTGTTGGTTTTGTTGGTGGTGACATATGTCGGCTTCCAGAAATGCGTTGAGCCTCTAGTCCAGGGTCGACGTCACTGTCATGGTTCCACAAATGGTGTCACAGACCAGTCTTCGTGTAGTCCCAACACAACTGCTTCATTGCAATCATGCACAACCTATCTTGTCTAAGTGACTGGCACTATATTGATTGAAAACGTCACTGTTGTCACTTAATAATGGCAGAATGCTTGGAAGAAGGGCTGTTACAAATTTTTTTTCTATTCGATTAAACATTATCCAAACCAACTCGCCCATATCATTTTTAATGAAAGACAGTTTGCAACATGAAAGATAATTGGTGAGAACCCAAGAACAAAGAACAGAACATGTGGCCAGGGAGGAGTAGGAAAAAGTAAAAGTGCAGCTTGTCTGCATGGTGAACTGCTGTCTATTAGTCTAGTGTAATCTGTGTGTGTGTGTGTGTGTGTGTGTGTGTGTGTGTGTGTGTGTGTGTGTGTGTGTGTCTGGCTGTGTTTTTGTTAGACTATAGGCAAACATTTTGCTCAGCCAATGCCAAGTATCATGTATTTAACGACAAGTGTCAAAGAATGGACATGAAATAACCAAAAAACATATTTATTGATAAAGTAATTAATCAATTAATTAATTCCGGACAGTTAAATGCACACACACACTTACACAGACACACATCACATGAGCAAAACTTCAATCATATCCAACAATCTTTATAGAATACAGCCATCAGCTAACATGTTTTACCTACAAACACTGTCCAGTTGTCATGCCTGTTTTCTGTTTTCTGTTTTGTAAATTAAGTTTTGATTTCCATGCCCTCTTGTGTCTTGTCAGTGTCTCTATGTTTGTCTCCCTCTGTCTGCTAGTGTTCTCCTCTGTGCTTTTTCCCCCTCGTTACCTCACCTGGCCTCCTCCCTCCTCTCTCCTCACCTGTGCCTTGTCTTGTCATTAGTGTCTGTCTACTTAGTCTGTCTCTCCCCTGCACTCCTCGTCTGGTCATTGTCGTTGTAACCCCTGTCTCTGTTCCTCGCTTTGTATCCATGTTGCCCTCATCAAACCCTCCTTGCCTTGCCTTGCCTTGCCTTGCCTTGCCCTGCCCTGCCCTGCCCTGCCCTGCCCTGCCCTGCCCCTGCCCCTGCCCCTGTCTCAGGTTTGTGTTTCATGTTTCCATGTTTTTGCATTTTTGCTGCCTTATTTGAACTTTGCCATTTTGTTTGGTACTTTGTCTCTTGGAGTTTATTCAGCTTTTTGTGACTAAAGCTCGCTTTTTGTTCAAACTTTTGGCCCCTCGAGTCTGCATTTGGGTCCACCCCTTCGTGTTTTCCCCCATTTCCTGACACCAGTATATAATTTATTAGGATATGTTAACAGCAGAAACATCGTAATATTTAAACTGTCTTACTGTTGGCTATTAGCTAAAGTAAAAAAACAACAACTAAGCAACACACATGCATTGGAGACGTGGAGGCCTTTAAAACACATACTTACTAAGAGGTTATGAGGATACGCTGCCACCTAAGCTAACTAACAGCTAGTAGCTGTTACCAACGTGACAGATGTTTTCACATTTAATGTCAATTTAAAGATTAAATGACTTAATCTGTATGTGTTACGGTAAACTACTCAAACGACCTTAAAGGAAGACCGTAGCAAGGCTGTATCTTGTGGTGCACTCTGTTTCTTGAGGTGCAATCGACAGACTCGGAAACATCATTAAATATGATGACATGATGGCTGTAGTCGTATCAAAGAATGCTGTCTGTATGAATATTATGAATACAATTTTTATTTTATTTTTTATTTTTTATTTTTTTGTGCTTGTGCATGTGTGGTGGTGTAAAGTGTCCCGGATGGGTTAAAAGCTGGGAATTCTTTCTAGAATTTAATGCACAGTCACTGCTATCTGGGTCAGTTTATACAAGATTAAAGGTACAAGGTGAATGTAACAATCACAGTCTGAGGAGTGAAACTGCTCTGTATCTGATGGTATGTCAGCAGATACTTCTGTATGTGTTGTCAGATGGCAGCAGGGTGAACAGTCTGTGGCTGGGTGTCTTTTAGTATCTTTGGTCTCTGTGCAGACGTCACACTTCACAGATGTCACTGATGCTCTGTAGATGGTACCAGTGATGTTCTGGTGAGTTTGATCACCTGCTGTAGAGCCTTCCTGTCCTGGGTCATGATGAACCATGCCAGTTTGTGATGTTTCCAGTCAGAATGCTTTCTAACCCTAACCCTCCTCCTGTAAAAGTTGACCAGAATCTTAATCTGGAATGGAGCCTTTCTAAGTTTCCATAGGAAGTAGAGCCTTTTCTGTGTTTTTTTAACCAGGGTGGTGAAGTGTGATGACTAAGATGGGTTCCCATTAAGGGTAATTGGATGTTAGGAGTTAGTCACGTCTCTGTGAAGATATGCACACAGTAGTTTCTGATTCCCATTGCTGAGTGAGCCATAGTCACACCTCATCCACCTTTTCTCCTGAAACCAGAAATTAGGCAGAAGAAGGCTTGGTAGATGAACAGCTCTTGGTCCAATTTAGGTCAGCCGGTCACATTGCTTGAGGTGACATTTTGTCTTGCTGGTCTGGCTGGTGGCTCGGCAGATGCCTCTGGTCAAAATCCCCTCATTGCCTGCTGCACTCAATCCAAACCTCACAGTTCCTTCTCCAATGTTGATGAGTGAGTCAAATTTTAGCTAGCCCCTAAAAGAAAAAGTCAAACGAAACGTGGAATTTCAAGACAGGTGGGAGGCAGAGTATCTGCTCATTCACATAAAGGGTAGACCTTTTTGTCTCGTGTGTGGAGCTGATGTGGCCATAATTAAAGGATATAACTTAAGATGACACTATGAAACAAAACGCCAGGACAAGTACAAGGACCTGGACATACAGCAGAAGCTACAGAAGGTGGAAGAGTTAAAATTAAGTTTAAAAAAAAGCAAGTCTCAAAGTGAGCTAGTTCTATTGTTGCAGAAGCTTGTTACAGTTGTTGCTTTTCCCCTTTCATCAGTTGTTTTTGTAGATTGGTGGCAACTGATAACTTCATTCTTGGAGTGGACTCTAGTTCTCTAGAAACTTGGGGAATTAAATCAACCACACAACCACAGGAACATATTAATGTGTAAATGAAATGAAGCTGCCTTGGGACAAACTGGTAGGGCAGATGGAGGTGAAACGAGTGGATTGGGGGCAGGATGCTTGAGAAGATGAGGGAGGAGAGTTAAGCAGATGAACTGACAGCTTATTCATGCATCATACAACAGGAAACATTGTATGGTAAAGCCCTGAAAATGGAACATGTAATGAGCACTGTAACACAGTTAACCTTGGCTACTGAAGCCATCATACTTTGTGGGGCCCAAGTAAGCACAGAGTAAGTTGGAGAAACGATTAACATGATCTACATTACAACATCTCTTTAGCTGAAGACCCACAGTGAGCAAGGCCAGTCACTGATGTGGGAGCAAGGCATGTTTAGTCAACCAATGCACCGATGTCGATCAACCAAGTCGACCCCATGACACACTTTGTTTGTTTGCGTGAGCAAAAAGAGATTAGGAAATATAAAAGCAAAGTACAGAAAAGATGAGTGGAAAAAATAAAAATATGGTTGCATATTTAAAATGGAAAAATAAATTAAATTGCAATATAAATAATAGGGGAATTCATACAAAAGTAAATAAATACAAAATCAAATTAAAGCAGAAATATCTTTTTTTTTTGGCATATTGATGTATTTATTTAGCTATTCATTCATGTCTTTCTTTATTTCAGATTTGGACAGTTTAACCATCCCTGTATGAGTAGCCATAACTGTGGGAATAGCAGCCATGCAAACTAGGCTCTTTCTTAGGGTTGTGCTTCTGGGATGTATTCAGTACAGAATATGTATGTTTTTGCTTTTTGAAAAGAACCGACAGGCCAGGCTCTGTGTATTAAGGCAACAGTAGACAATAGAGAAAATTATGTGATCCTGAGACAAACTTGTGTTTTATAAATTGGGGAAAACAGAGTAGGTACAGAAGCTACTGCACCCTTTCTAAATGTCATAGTCTCCTTACTTTATTATACGCTGATGATTACTCTGAAGTTCCACTGTGTGTTTTCTTCCTGTTGGGCATTTTTCCAGAGCCTCAAGAGTTATCTGAGGTGAACAAAGCTATGTTATAGAGAACATCTAAACAGCCTTGGAAATGCAGCATTTTTCTAACCAGGAGGCATTGCTGCTTAACTGAATCAGCAGTTAAGCATGAATTAACCACATGATAGCAATTATGGAAATAAGAGTTCAGCCAAGGGATGTTTATGTTAATGCAAAGACTGATGTGACTCAGCAGCCTAGCACCTAAACAATGTTTTCTCTCCTCTTCCTGTCTCAGAAAAAATTGTGTTTTGCTTCTCTGTACCTCCTGATTGGTGTTAAACTTGCACTGATAGAGAAGACTCTACCCTGCATTGAAATGAAGCTATCACGAAGGCCCAACTGTATTGGTTATCCATGAGACTGTGTGTAAGAATTTAGATGACAAATCTCTTCATTCAAACGATTTCAACAGCTCCTACCTAGTTGTTGTCATTGTGCAGAATAGTGCAGGCAGTGATGTGAATCACAGATTAATACCAGGATCAGGTTCACAGAGAAGGTTGGAGAGCTGCTGTAAATTACATTGACTGCACCAGACCTGTCAAATAGAGACTTGAGTTAGCATGTGGTTATTAGCTTAAACATGATGAAAAGAATATTTCAAAGACTGCATTAGGAGTTTTCCAGGCACGTCCTTTATAGTGTGTTGTACTGATGTATGAGTTTTTTTTTATTGATTTACTTTGATGATTACAATGGTGGGCTACTTTTCATCATTTTGAATGTTTCCATGTGCAACGTTTTGTTTACAGGGTAAAAAATATTAAACTTTTACCTTCTGAGTTCAACATATTTTAGACAACTCACCATTTATCAGGCGGCATACTCTTTACTCCAAACAGTTTCCATAGTTTCTCCTTAAAACTAGGCATATACTGTAGCATTCACAAAGTGTCTCTCAACTGATAGAGAAGTGAGGCATTTGTCATTGTGATTCCTTATCTCTCCCATTGAACACAGTTTATTGCTCTGGTCCCTTTCTATCGCCTCATATACTCACGTTTACCTCTGTTTAACTGTCTCTCCCTCAATTAGTTTGTTTCACATGTTTATATTTTACCAGTGTCATTGTGTTGCTCAAGTTTTTGTTTGTGTCTCTTGCAGGCACTCGTCATCAGTGACTGAGGCTACCAGTCAGATGGTGTAGTCAATCCCATCTTTCACTGTCTCCTTTTTTAAAAATACAAATGTTCCAAATATTATTAGTCTCACAGAGACTTGTAATACATATTTTATGACTGTTTTTTCAACTTTTTAAATTTTGGAGTATTTATTACGATTATCATCAAAAAGAATTACACTTTTGAGAGAAACTTTGGACATAATACACATGCAGTGGAAATATAAGTATTTAAGGGCAAAATGGCTCACTAGCGCTCTCAAAATGCAGCCCTCTGGACTATTTTCACCACATGTAAGAACATTTGGTACATGGTGTATTGCACCAAGACCTTAAAAAAAAAAAAAAAAAAAAAAATGCTCTAGGTACTATGACCAAAACCAATAGGAAGTTGGCCATTTTAAATTAAATGTTCATTTTAGGGGATTTACATTTGTACTTTAACAAAAAGGTTAGCTCAAGTAACTCATACAACAGGAGTAAACTTAATGTGCTTAAATACAATACAAAGTAAACATCACACACCTCGTAACCAAATACAATAAAATCAAACATAATAAAAACATATAACATAGGAAGATATAACACATATATAAACATATAGCCTTAAAAACTAGAATGAAACATAAAATGACAAGCAAAATCTACCTCTCCTAGTACGGATATACCAGGGCCTTCCCCTGGATCAAGGCCGCCGAGCGTCTGGTGGATGGGGCCCAGTCAGGCTCAGCCTGAAATAGCAATTTGGGGGCCGAAGGGGAGAGAAATGGGGTGGGGACCTGGGCATGCTGACCCCTGTCCTCCCAGACTGGTTTTTGGCGAATAGAATGTCACCTCTCGGCTTACCTCTACACAACTTGCTGGCTCTGGAACCAGACCCCTGGAGAGGTGCTGGACTTGGAGGTGCCTGGGGTGTGAGGTGCCAGGCAGGTGGGGGGATAATCCAAGTCCAGCCACCGTGTTAGAATTCTCCCCGAGCGACTTTGTGGTAGTATCATCTGACCTGCAGTTGTATGTCTAGGACGCTTGGGTGAAGAAAGAATTTGGGTCAGCCTCAAGGAAGTTCTGGCAAACCAATCTGCTGCTGAGAAAGGGAAAGCAGGGCTGGAGCTGGCGTGTGAGGTGGAGCGGTATCAACTAGATATGGGAAAAGATATCTTACAGGCTGGACACATTTGGATGCATGTGCGCTGCTGCTGCATGGCATTACCTCTTGCTTTTCATTGTGTCGTCCAACTTAACAGGTTAGACTGTTCGCATTGGATGTATGAGATGCGCTTCTTACGCATGTGTCAAGAATGGCTACTGCGATGTGTGATTTTTACTACAGCGCACACATGGTTCTCGGCAAAAATCGACCTGAAAACTACCTATAGACAGTCATATCCGCATCACACCAGCATTTCACTACAGTGATTCTACAGATAATGTCTGTATCTGCAAAAACATGTCACAGACATGAAGAGAATACACACAACAGGTGAGGTAGTTTCTTTCCTGTGCACTATTCTTTCACTTTACCTCACTCCCCCCATCATTATATTTAGTGAAAATGATCAAAGGCATACTCCATGTAAACAAATAGGTCCACTCTAGGCCACCTAGCTAGCCTAGCCACCCAGCTAAAAACAACACTTGACTAAGCTAAGTTTGCAGTCATCCAAGTGTCCGATAGTAAATCTTCTGCACTAGATGAATAACTTGATAACAACGGCAAGGATCTAAAAGTGTAGCATAAAACGATGGCTTAAAAACTAGATAAAAATGACAATTTAAGACAGAGTTATTGCCAAAGACCATAACAGCAATGCATGTGCAACAAGTAAGTCAGCCCAGGTTCTTACACCAGCCTCTGAGGGAGGCTTATCTAAGGGATGTGACTGTTGTGTTACTCCATGGTTGTTAAGATGCTCTGCTTGCTACGCTTTGAGAGTTATCACTTTTCTCACATGTACACACACAAAAACCTGCATTGTCCTGCACACATCCATGCACACTATCTGGTGAATGGATTGTTTGGTAACAGACTTTACTTTGTCTTCATGTCATTGTTTCACCAGACATGCGTGCCCCGATAGCACCCACACAAAAGTGTCATTGCATGTGTTAGGATGACCAAGTCTCACAGCCACCTCCACCAACCACCCCTGGACGTATCAACTAATGTGTGTCTCTCTCTGTCTCTCTCTGTCTCTCTCTCTGTCTCTGTGTGTTAAATAACCTCTATCATACTGTACAGAGCAATTGTATTGGGATTATTTTATGTTGTGATAAGACTTGTGTGACAGTGCTTGGATTCATTCCTTCACGGTTACCCTTTAAATGTTAAATATTTCAGAAAAATTGACAATTGTAAGTGAACCACCCTGTTTTGAGAATGTAACCATCATTTGGGTATTTGTGGTGTCCTGTAATTATTAATTCACTTCAGTTCAATTCAAAACACTTTATTTGGGGGCAATTTATATTAATAATGTATTTATTCTGATAATTAACAATCATAGTGAGTAATTAGAAAAGTATAAATGATTAGCTGCTAATAATCAAGCCTGGCCCTACCAGATCCCAATAAAAGACAGGCATCATTTTTTCAATAAACCACAGTTTAACAGAAGCAATTTTCTGTTGTGTTTGTTTCCCCCCCACTATAACGAACAGAGCGCCTCAATATCTGAGTGACCCGACGAAAAAGGTGTGAAAAGCATAGACATATACATAGACATACTGTATATACATAGACATATATACATAGACGCCTCATTGAGCGATGGACCATATTGGATGTGGCAGCTCTGCCTCGTGAACTGATACAAGTCAATGTAGTGAACTTTATAAAGCTCCTTCTACAAAGTGCTATAAGTTAATATCTCTCATTTAAACATTCAGACAGGTGAGGATATATTTGAGAAACAGATAGTAGTCTCGGATGATTATAAATGTTAACTACTCCTTAAATGTTCAGTATACAGGTCGGCACCAAACCACAGGATGGATTTTATAATGTTTTTATGTGTTTACAGCTGCTGTGATGATACATGACAGTTAAATATGAAATCTGTGTCTATAATAACCAGATCCTGACATGTAAATGTGACATCTGTCTACCATACAGTACAGACAATATCCAATAGAAACATCTGTTGTATTCTATTCTATACTGTCAACTTTCAATTTAATTTAACTTTAAATATGGACAACTGACTCTGAAAATCAAGAATATGCAGAAAAATAGTAGCAATAATAATAATAATAATAATGATAACAATGATATATATATATATATATATATATATATATATATAGCGCATATTTATAATAGTAGCCTACCGCAACTTTATTTATTTTTTACCATTAAATGTTATTGTATACATTATAGAGATGTGAATCTTTGGATGTCTCACGATTCGATTCGATTCCGATTCTTAGGGTCACGATTCAATTCAATTCATTCATTCTCGATTCAAACAATTCTCGATTCAAAAATTGATACAATGCATAGTGTGTTAACGCAAATTATGGCATCAAAACAATACAGTTTGTATGAGATAATTTTAAATAAACTGATTCCAATGATGTAATCACACAAAGGCAAATTTAAGACAAAAGGTTACATTTATTCATGCTAATAACAAATAAAAACTTACTTACTGTACAAGAAATAACTTGCATAAATAAAATTGCCTAAATAAAAGCTTAGGCCAGCTAACTCCGGAGTGTCAGTTCACACAGAAAGCCGTCGGTGACGTCGGTGTTTCCCAGGTGTCTCCCCTGTCAATCTAAACCCGCGGACCTTTTCTAATCATATGGATGCTGATATAATGTGCAGTGATTGAGATCCTGACCCACCAAACATACTGGAAAGTGACGAAGTTACGTTTTTCGCTATAAATGACATAATTACATAATCACCATCAGTAAACAGGACGCTGTCTGACTCACTCCCGGGGACGGAGGCTGTTTTCTGGAGGAAAGTTCCCTGAAGTCTCGGTCGGAGGGCTGACGGTCACGGTGATTTATTTTCATCACAAACACTCTGAGTTAAAGTTTTTCGCCGGTGACAGACGCTGTTTTTCGGGCAGAAATGTGAGGAAGAGTTGGTAGGACAGGAGGACAGACGCTTGTCCTCGTACAGCTGCTGTATTTTTTTTTCCTCACAGTTACCAGACAGTTACAGTTATTATGTTACTGTTTCGCACAGAGGAGGAGGCGGAGAATTGGCGCAGGAACCCCGCATGCAAACGGCTGTGTGAATGGGGCTAAAGAGAGAGACTGGGGACAGGGCAATCAACCCCTGGAAGTAGAGGGGGTGGCTCAGGCAGATGTAACAGTCTCCTTTGTGCACCTAGCTAGTCACAAAATCAGAATCAGAATCAGAATCAGCTTTAATGGCCGAGTATGTGAACACATACAAGGAATTTGACTCCGTTTTTTTCCTTCGCTCGCAATGTACAGATGTAAACATGAACATAAACTTAAACATAACATGACAAACATTCAACTAGAAAAACAAAAGAA
>OMLP01041069.1:0-12685 GCA_900302685.1 Spondyliosoma cantharus | reverse complement strand
TCCCGAAATTTTTCCAGCGCGTTAAGTGTCCAACCAGGGGTGCAAACACACTGGATCATGTTTATTCTAACATCAAGCACGCATACAGAGCCATACCACTACCTCATCTAGGCCAGTCAGACCACCTCTCTCTGCTTCTTACCCCGGCATACACCCCTCTCAGGAGGAGAACTACACCCCTTACAAAGACTGTTACAACCTGGCTGGAGGATGCACTTTCTCAGCTACAGGACTGCTTTGCTAACACTCAGTGAGATCCATTTGAACACCAGGACCTGGCAGAACACACAGAGGCAGTACTGACTTACATCAAGTACTGCACTGGAAACGTCACTGTGGAAAAGAGCATCCGGGTTTTTCCCAACCAGAAACCCTGGATGACCAGCCAGGTCCGAATGCTACTTAGAAACCGCGACTCTGCCTTCAGGTCAGGTGATAGAGGAGCTGAACTGCTTCTTTGCAAGGTTTGAGAAAACTGAGTGCCACACAGCCACACCACCTCAGCCCCCACCAGCACCCAGCACCGTCACACTCACTGTACAGGAGCATGAAGTGAGACGGGTGCTAAGAGCAGTTTACCCCAGGAAGGCAGCTGGGCCGGACGGGATACCAGGGAAGGTGCTCAAAGCCTGTGCAGACCAGCTCTCACAAGTCTTCACCCGCATCTTCAACCTCTCCCTATCACAAGCCACCATCCCATCCTGCCTGAAGACAACCACAATCATCCCCGTGCCCAAGAAATCATCCACAGACAGCCTCAACGACTACCGTCCAGTTGCTCTAACACCGGTCATCATGAAGTGCTTTGAGAGGCTGGTTCTACAACACATCAAAGACAGCCTTCCTCGGACCTTCGATCCACATCAGTTTGCTTATAGAGCAAACAGATCCACAGAGGACACCATAGCCATAGCTCTCCACACTGCACTGAGCCACCTGGAACACCAAGGGAGCTATGTAAGACTACTCTTCATCGACTACAGCTCAGCCTTCAACACAATCATCCCGGTCATTCTGGTTAGAAAACTTTCAGACTTAGGCCTCCACTCACACACCTGCTCATGGATAAAGAGAGGGTCCAAGCCTTCAAGTTCCTGGGCACCCTCATCTCTGCTGACCTCTCCTGGACCCCGAACATCTCGGAGATCACCAAGAAGGCACAACAACGCCTGCACTTCCTGAGAGTGCTCAGGAAGAACAAGCTGAATGAGAAGCTTTCAGAAGCAAAAAAAAATGTTAGGCGGAAATGACCGTGGCCTATATCACGAGATTGAGCACAATTCAGTGAATGCGTGGCTATAAGGTTCAGGTTTGAATGTGCGATTCAATATATGGGAGTTATAGGCCAAAATGCACTCCTTGATTATAGCGCCACCTCGTGGTGAAAATTCAGGATGACAATAGATTATAAAATTTTATAATAATGGCCCTGGTTTGTCCTCATGGATGAGATCTTAGGACATAAGCCGTCCATTCCCCCCCTGTCCTAATTGCCTCCATCCCTGAGGACACACCAGGGCCATGTGCCGCTACGGCTGACCAGGTGGTGGAGGATGAGGAGGAGGAGGACGAGAGCTGGTCAGGGCTGTCCAGAAAGAGGAGGAGAGAGGATGAACACGTCACTCTTATCAGGGAGGATATGAGGCTGCAGAGGAGAGGCGGGAGCGGGAGAGTGCAGCCCGAATGGACAGGCTGTTCTCTGCTTGAGAGAAAATGGCAGACCGTTGAGTTTTTTGTTCTTTCTTTACTGTTTTACCTAAAAATTATCTCCCTGGCAGTGCTGCTGGGCTGGATGGGATACCACAATAAAGACCCTGATGTCAGTGGGACATCATCTGGGTCAGTACTCAGGGTGTTTGGGGGTCCAGTCTCCTCTGTCCACTTGATCGACAGCTGCCATGTCACTAAAAAAAGAAAGAGGCAAGAATTATATTTTCATAATATAATTATTACAACAAATACTTTAAATAGGAATAATACCCTTAGAATTATGTTACATGCCGACTACAGATAGTCATGGTCGGGGTTAACCTCCTCCAGGGCAGACACCTCTGCAGACAGCCAGTCACCTCCAGCGCTTGCAGGAAGATGGACCTGAACCTGGTCTTCATTATTCCAAAGGCACGCTCAATGATAGCGCTTGCCCTGGAATGATGGCTGTTGAAGCGCTGGGCTGCCACACCTTGCACCGGCCGCTTGTAGGGAGTGATGAGGGGGAGTTGATGTTGGAGGCACGGGTACCCGCCGTCTGCAGTGCCGTGGAGGAGGGTAGATAGCCCGTCTGTACAGTCAGCTGTGCCGGAGTATTCTGGAGTCATGCACTGGCCCCGGCCAGCCCACGTCCGTGTCTACAAAGCAGCCCTGATGGTCACAAACTGCCTGCGGTTTCCTATTTCTGTGGCAGAGACCATCAGGGCCACTTGGTGGTTTGATTCTGACATGGCAGCCGTTGATCGCTCCAGCAGCTTTAAAAAAAGCTCTGTGTCTTGCCAGCCCTGCAAAGCCATGAGTTACTGCCGCCAGGTCTTCAGCGGTCTGTGGGAAGTGGATGACCTTGTGGCGAATGGCCACCACCTCCTCAGTAACTCGGTGGATGATACAGTGGACAGTGGAGCGAGGCATCCGAAACACTCTTGAGACCACCCTGTATGATGCCCTACTTGCCACCCAGAAAAGGAACACCAAGGTCTATATTGTGGCACCCCATCCATGTCTCCGATCCTGTTGGAGGAGGTTCAGCAGCACTGCCAGTGACTCTCTGCTCAGCCTGAAATCTTGCCTGGTGTCAGCGTTGTCAAAAAACCTGTCCAGGACAGGGACGGCCATATTGACCCTGCAGAACATGGGTCTGGTCTGTATTGGGAAAGGAGAGGAAGAACAGGAGAAGAAAAATGGTTAATTAAACAATAGCTACATAATTGTAGTTACTAAGATATTTTGAGTTCATTTTAGAGCTTTGATAGATGATGCTGAATCTGTTTGTCAATCCACTTATCAGTCTAACTAGGCTTCTCAATCTGGTTTGATACAATATTTTGATGTTGAACTGAGGTCACGGTTCTTTAACTATTAATCAATTGTCAAGGTTATATTGCATTAACCATATGTGATGATCAACAGTTTATATGTCAGCACTAACGTAATGTACCGGTATGTTCATTACCCTCGACTGTTAGCTAGCTAATGATGATAAATGCTAACATTACTGTGGGTTCAAATAACAGGTTTACCTCTCCATGGTTCTCTGTCAAACGGAGATATAACAGCCGCCGGCGGCACTGACGGAGTTGCTTCTCCTCTTCCTCCAACAGTAGGAAGATTAAAAAGAAAATCACGATCTTCTACAGCTCAGACATGGCAAACTGACTCTTACTCTTCTTGTCACTTTCGCGTACCTGGGCTGCATAAATAATGACATACGGGGAGGGGCGGGAACATCTGGTGACGCTACCACGAAATGCTCCGACTGTCCCATTTAACAACGGTTGACACGGCCTCGCAGGTCTCTTCGAAGGATGCAGCCCCTGAATTGGGACACAGCTAGAGAGTACCGGTTTACATCTGCCTGATCCTGATCATCAGTTCGTGGTGGAGGTGGATTCCTCCGATGTGGGTCATCTCACATCTCGGTTTCTCTCGATGCCTGTCACCAGCCAAAAGGAATTACAACATTGGCAACCAGGAAATGCTGGCTGTCAAGTTGCCATCGGAAGAATGGCGTCATTGGCTCAAGGGGACCAATGAACCTTTTCTGGTCTAGACTGATCATAAGAATCTTTAATAAACATATCCGTACAACTAAGAGACTGAACTCTCGTCAGGCCCGATGGTCCCTATTTTTCAACCGGTTCAACTTCTCCCTCTCCTACCGTCCTGTTTCCCACAACATGCCACCTAGGGGCAACCAGGACCTAGTGCTTGCCCTCCTAATCAATTATTTGTTAGCCCAGATTTGAGGTCTGACGTCATCCAGTGGGCCCACACCGCCGAACTCACCTGTCAACTGGGGATCCAAAGGACTTCTTCTTCTTCTCCTTCTCCAAAGGTTATGGTGGTCAACCTTGGAGGAGGACAGGAGAGAGTTTGTTAACGCCTGTCCAATCTGCAACCAGCACAAGCCATCCCACCAGGCTCCTGCTGGTTTCCTTCATACACTCCCTGTTCCACATCGTCCTTGGTCCCACATCTCCCTGTACTTGGTCACCGGCCTGCCCCCGTCTGACTGCAACACAGCCATACTCACGGTGGTGGACCATTTCAGCAAGATGGCCCACTTCATGCCCCTGCCCAAAAAACTGCCAGATTGGTCCTCTTCCACATCTTTTGACTTCATGGTCTCCCTGCTGATGTGGTGTCAGACTGGGCACCCCAGTTTGCCTCAGTCTTCTGGAAAGAGTTCTGCGAACACCTGGGGGCTATGCTCAGTCTATCTTCCACCTTCCACCCTCAGTCCAACGGTCAGACAGAGCGAAAGAACTAGGAGATGGAGACAATGATTCCCTGCATGGTCTCTAGGAAACCATCGTCCTGGTCCCAACATCTGTTATGGGTGGAGTATGTGCACAACACACTGACCAGCTCCACCATGGGCCTATCGCCATTCCAGTGGGCTTGTGGGTACCAACCTCCTCCCTTCCTGGCTCTGGAAAAGGAATTTTCCTTCCCTTCTGTCCAGACGTTCATCCATGGCTCTCGCTGCACTTGGTCTTGGTCCCAAGCCGTGACCTTCCTCTATTGGTGGAATCTATGAAACTGACGGTGAGGTTCATTGGTCTATTCATCATCGAAAGGGTCATCACTCCAGTGGTGGTGAGACTCAAGCTCCCACAATCTATGCGTTGTCATCCTACATTCCACATATCCAAGGTCAAGCCAGTCAGAGAAAGCCCCCTGGTCTCCGTGGCTCCTCCTCGATTCATCGATGGGGGATTCACATACTCTGGTTGTCACCTCATCAGGTTCCAACGGCGGGGAAGGGGTCTCCGATATCTGGTTGACTTGGAGGGTTATGGACCTGAAGAGAGGTCCTGGGTTCCAGCTCGACACATCCTGTACCCCCACCTCATCAGGTCTTGTGAGTTAAGACTTTCTATAAACTGTTCCCGGTGTGTCCTGCAATTGGGCCCAAACGTGACCCGTTACACAGGCGTCCAGTGTCCCCATCCTGACCTCTGGGTGCCCTCGTAGTCCCTCTGTACAACCAGAAGGAGGGAGGGATTGCCTCGACTGCTGTTTTGTACACATCACATTTATTATTAAAGGACATTGTTCAAGTCTTTTTTTTACATCATGATGAATAAATCTAGAAACACACAAGTTAAATACAGGTCAGCACAGTAGTATCAGCAAATCCTGGTTTGATGTTTTTTCCCCTTTAGAAATCATATTCATGGCCTGGCAAGGACAAAATTTTGAATTCAGAGGTGGGGGGGGGACACAAGTATTTTGTAAGTTTACTGTTCCCTTTTTTGACTGGTTGTAAAGCATGTAGCAAAACATTATCACCCAATTTGTGTTTCACCTTGTTAGTCAACTTCACTCCAACTCAGTACCACCAATTTTACACTTATTTTTGGAGTATATGGTAAACAGACCTCATTTACATAGCACCACCCAGTGGTGGGCAGGTCGAACTGGCAGGAATATCACAGGTGGGGAGATGTTGAATAAAATGTCCATAATTCAGTGTAAGTAGTCAAGTAATCAATTGTATTTTAAATGAGTGTAACAGAGAACCACTGTCATTTTTATATAGTTATATGGAAGAAAATCCTATTTTTGATAGAAAAAGTAAATGAAAAGTGAACAAGGGTCAATTTGACCCAAAGAGTGGTGGCCTGCGGATACGAGCCATTTCAATTGGGCTGATGTTTTGTGAGTTGACCAGCTCTGTTGTACTGTCAAAGATCTGTTGGAATCTTCCCTCTGTTCTTTTCTCTTGCAGAGCTGTCTTGACATAATCTGCTGCAGCCTGCATGCCTGCAACTATGATGGTTCGCTTTTGTAATGATTTGTTGAGGCATTCCATTTCAAGAACATCCAAAGCAAGATGGAGTCCCAGCACTGTGTTCCCTTTCTGGAATCTGTTAAGGAGACCATTTGCCTTCGTAGCTGTTTCAGAGCCACCGGTTAAAGCCATCTCCTCCAAACTGAGCAACACTGCCTCATACTGTTTGAGGACTGAATGGACTGCTGCGACTCGCACAGTCCACTGTGTTGGACACAGTGGCTTCAGTGTAGTAAATGATCCATGTTCAGATATGGCAATGTTGCAAAAGATGGTCTTGAACTTTCCTGAAAGTCCAAACAGATGCCCCAATTCATGGAACCACTGCAGTGCATCACTGACGACAGATGAGGCTGCACAAGTTGCCTGTGTTATCAAATTAACACAGTGAGGACCACAGTGGTTGCCAGTGGTTGTGCTTGTGTAAGATAGGCCTGTGCACCAGCATATTTTCCCGACATATTTGCTGCTCCATCATATGTCTGTCCCCGGAGCCCATCGAGAGACAAACTGAGACGAAGCAGCACATCTTTTGCTACATTTGCTAGGTTTGTGTGAGCAGTATCTGTTGTGAGCGACACTTCATATAAACCAACAAATATTTCATGAGGAATTAAGTCGTGGTCAATGTAGCGAAGACAGATTGATTACTGTTCGGTCCCATTAATGTCCTGTGTTCCATCAATAATGATGGAGTATTGCAACTGTGGTTGTGATCTTATTTCAGTGGCTATATCTCTGACAATGTAGTTTGCCATTATGCTCAACATCTCAATTTGGATTTTGGGGCTTGTGTAATCATGAGAACGTGAATTAAGCCACTCGAACAGCATGGAGTCATCATCTGATCTCAACCTGAGTAACTGAGAAAGATTTCCTTCCTCAGATTCATTGCCTGTGAGAGCCAGGCCTTGTTTGCCTAGGAATTGCACACAGCTCATGATCTTCATCAAGCATGCCCTTGCCTTTTGCTGTGATGCTGCCAATGCACTAGAAAGCTGAGAATTAATTGGATTTGCTTTTTGACAATGTGTAGTAACTGCAAGCTTATGAGACTTGCTTTTTGTATGATCTGTAAATTTCTCCACAGCCTTTTTCCAATTTCTGAACCCAGCAGATACAAATGCTGAATCAGTGTTTTTCGCCAGTGAAGACTTGTCAAGTTGAAATGCTTTTACACAGTAAAAGCACAGGACTTCATTCACACTATGCACTGCATGAAAAGTGGGATTTTCGTCCCCGTAAACGCCCGGAAATCTCCCTAATTTTCGGCAGTTAACGACAATGTTCAGCCTGCGAACGTCGCGTTCGTCTGTGCCACATATTGCCGGAAACGAACCATGACGTATGTGGAGCTCGTGGAAGTGCTAATGGCTAAGCGAAACCACGCCTGGCCAGAGAATGTTATTCATTCATATTCATATGATATGGACTACACTACACTACATCAAGGACATGAATGAATGAATTTAAAGAGGAAAGGAAAATTTGCCAGGAACGTGCTGTTTATTCAAAGAAAGAGCTTTATTAGCACAAACACAAACACACAACTTTGTACAAATCTGCCCACACAACGAACGGGAAGCTCAGGAGAAGCCCAAAATCCTACAGCACCATGAATTATCTGTTTGCTGCCTCGGAGCTGTAAGTAAGGTCCATTTTGCAGCCGTCTGTGGTGCCTTGCCCTGTGCCTTAATCTCGACTGCAGCGTGGCACAGAGCTCGGTGAGGAAAGGACGGAGGTCGCACAATCCATCCAGACACCCGCCGTCTTCCTCATCAGTCATCAGGTCTGTTGTGGCGCACTTCCAAAGGTCCACCTCATCCTCAGCTGGCACACTCTGTCTGCTTCCAGCAGCTGTAAAAACAATCAGTAACGAGCGATGCACTGCGTATGGATACAACACATATTTTGCACCTGAAAAATAGTCACATTGACCAAAAACAGATCTAATCTAATAACTCTTACCCTCTTTCTTCTCGATCGACTCCAAGCTGAACTCTTCACAGCTTCCGCCTGCGATGCAAGATCTGGTTGTTTGTACCTGAAGCTCCTCCGTACTGTCTCGTAGTATGTCTTACAGGCAGCTGGAAAACAATTAAATGAGAGTGGTATGAATAAAAAAACGTAAGTCACAGTAAAATTAAACAAGGAAGGAGAAAACAGTAAAAGTTACTTACACACAATGGTGTCATTATCAGCATCATGTAAATCTGGACATGCAGACATAGTTCCGAGCGAATAGGAGGTCATCAGCCTCATTATGAGGCGAAGTTAGTCTGTGAAAACAAAATGCAATAAACCTCCGTGTCCCTCTGTTGCAGCGAAGCGCCCTCCGTCGGCAACACTCTTCGTGGTGACCTGGCAAAGCTCCTCCCGTCAACGCAGGCCTCCTCTCGACAATGGCCGTGCCGCTAGACTAGCTCCTGCTAGCTTGTCCAATAAAATAAAATAAACACTTCGATGGAGCGATGGAGAGTCCAACTCACACACTCACAGCATGTCGTCCGACAGCAGTTGCCAGTCCGTCAGTGATAAAACACGACACTGACGACACACACAGTCCACTGTTAGCTGCTCCACGCCATTAACTCTTCTTCTTCTTCTTCACACTCCGGTCTACCCAGAAGTGTAAAAACTCATAAAGGTCATGAACTCTCACACGTAATAAGAATTACTTTTCAACTTCTTTTAAAACATTCAGAACCCATGAAATTACATTTTAAAGTCCCACAGAAATGATTCATACATTTTAATATCTTATTTATCTCAAAATATTTCATGCAAATTTTAACTTCTTAACAGTTTTCTCTTTAACGTGTTCCCAGGAGAGAAAAAAAATAATGATAATTCTGTGTATTTTTTTTACATAACATTGGCCATTGCTAATGACAAACACAGTAATTAATCTAGCATACTTTGATTAAATAAATCAATTCAAGCTAAAAATTTAAGAGTCTATAATTAGGCTATACTGAGCCTGAACTATTTGTACCAGAGACTTTCTTAAAATGAAGTTAATACCTTTTAGAAAAATGTCACCTGGGGTAAAACTCCCCCTGCTACCCTGATTTGCATTTGTATAGCTCACAGCATTTTCATTCACATGTTAAGGCCTCCCCCAGAAATAGGGGGAGGGGGCTCATGAGGGGACAACTGCCAAGCAAGGCCCACATCAATTTCCAACAATTCACAGCAGTTTTCAGTGTTGCCTGCAAATTGCCGTGAATTGTCGTAAAACTGAAGTTCCAGGACAATCTACAGTGCCACTTACTGACGAAAAACCCACTTTTCATGCAGTGTCATGGACAGGTGGGATACATTTAAAAGGAAAACTTATGGAGTCATTGTTTATTTCACAAACTAATTACAAACTTACCATGGAGACAAACTCCAAAATCGACAAATTAAATCATCCAGCAAATTAGTTGGTCGGGCCCTAGTGAAAAAAAGGGTTTCCTTATATGTGCTGAGATGGTCTTTGCTGAACAGCCTTCATCTTGTGAAGCTCTGGTGTAGACCACAGAGAAGAGTCAGTGGTGGAGCAAGGTTATTAAACATCAGAGAAGAAAACATTAAGAACAGATCACCAGTTGGTGTGTGTTTTCCAGGATGTTCATTAAAGAAGGTATATTAATGTTCTTGTGGTTCCTGATTTTGATTTTGCGGGGGACACAAAGTCATTGTGAGGAGGCAGGGATTCTTGCGTTATATTTGTCAGGGTAGGCTGGGTCCATGAGCGCGACCACATTTTTGTTCAAATTATTTGCCGCTCTCTTCTGAAAGCAACTTAAAAACTGGAATAAGGTTTACAATAAGGACAGAGCTCCTGTCAAACAGTTACAATGCTGGCACATGCATTTGATGCCAGACTTGGACAACTGTGAACCTTTAGGCCGGCTGTACACATGTGCACAGGTATTTCTTAAAATTAAGCATTTTCTATGCGTTTAGGCATTCTGTACGCATGTACACAACTTTTCACATCACTGAAAATTGAGAATTTGGAGAATTCCTGCCAGGGTGAAGAAATGAAAGAATTTCATTTTGGAGGCAGGAAAACCGTTTTTTTTGTTGCCGTGTTCCTTTTGTTTGATATATCTGTTCACATAGTTCGAATTAGAGTAGAACTACTCTGCCATAACTGCTTTTCTGACCGGTGTCCACTGTTAGTGGTGATGATGGTCCTGGTTATATCCTCCTTACTGTACTTGAAAGCCTGCGTTTACGTTTTCATGAGGACACAGATTATTTTTTCTACAAACCGTTGGTGTGGACGTTTTTAAAAATATCCATGTACGTGTGAACTAGAAGAGAACTCATCCACATTTTTTCTGCTGCTGAAACTCAACTTTGTTGCCATGTGGACCCTCATGGGTTTCTTTTAGTGGGTGCAATGGCATGATAAGAAAAACATTATATCACAGTGGCAACAGTATGGTGAGAAGTAGGAAATAAATATGATTACTAATCAAAATGGGGCTTAACAGTTATCTGAATATTGCAGCACAAGTCATCTACTTTCTCGCCTTGCTCTGTCACAGTAATCTGATTTCTTGTGTACATGTTAAGTTTAGCCACTGTAACTGACATAAAAGGCAGGTCTGAAATCTAAACAGCATTGTGCCATATCAATTTTCATCTTTCCAGAGGAGGTATTGTTCAATGAACACTTCATTTTATGGTTACTTTTAATTGGTTAACTAGAAGCTACATGTAGCTGTAAAAGTTTGTTTTATTGAGTGATTGTATTAGAATCACTAAATGTCTGCTATTATAATCTTGTCAGCTGCTTTACTCCCCATCATTGATATGAGTAAATTCATCCCTCTGTGTATTCCATCATGGATTTGAGAGAAAAACTGCTTCAGCATTAAAGTATATACAGTATGAGGTGGTTGGACTGCTGAATTACAGTTTTTCATGCTCACTGACAGAATTGTGAGTTTGGCCCATTTTGTAGAGGGAGTTAAAACTTTAATGATCTGTGTGAGTTTGCAAGAAAGTAATATGTCTTATGCAAATAGGATGCTTTTGTGATGTATTTTGGTATTCAGTACTCCATTTATGTGATCATTTTGGAATATAGCTGAGGCCTAAGGTGCTATAAAAAAAGGCATAAAGGGATGGAGAGTGAAAGTTGCTGATGTAAGTTTGTGGAGCTGAATTGCATAGTACTATGGTAAATGGACTTTCATATAGCTTGAGTTTGGTGAATGACATACAGTGGGTACGGAAAGTATTCAGACCCCCTTAAATTTTTTACTCTTTGTTAAATTGCAGCCATGTGCTAAAATCATTTAAGTTCATTTTTTTTCCTTTTAATGTACACACAGCACCCCATATTGACAGAAAAACACAGAATTGTAGACATTTTTACAGATTTATTAAAAAAGAAAAACTGAAATATCACATGGACATAAGTATTCAGACCCTTTGCTGTGACACTTGTATATTTACCTCAGGTACTGTCCATTTCTTCTGATCATCCATGAGATGGTTCTACACCTTCATTGGAGTCCAGCTGTGTTTAATTCTAATGATTGGACTTGATTAAGGAAGCCACACACCTGTCTATATAAGACCTTACAGCTCACAGTGCATGTCAGAGCAGATGAGAATCATGAGGTCGAAGGAACTGCCTGAAGAGCTCAGAGACAGAATTGTGGCAAGGCACAGATCTGGCCATGGATACAAAAATTCTGCTGCACTTAAAGTTCCAAGAGCACAGTGGCCTCCATAATCCTTAAATGGAAGACGTATGGGATGACAAGAACTCTTCCAAGAGCTGGCCGTCCAACCAAACTGAGCAATCGGGGGAGAAGAGCCTTGGTGAGAGAGGTAAAGAAGAACCCAAAGATCACAGTGGCTGAACTCCAGAGATCAGTGAGGAGATGGGAGAAAGTTCAAGAAAGTCAACCATCACTGCAGCCCTCCACCAGTCAGGGCTTTATGGCAGAGTGGCCCGACGGAAGCCTCTCCTCAGAGTAAGACACATGAAAGCCGCATAGAATTTGCCAACACATGAAGGACTCCCAGACTATGATAAATAAGATTCCTGGTCTGATGAGACAAAGATGAACTTTTTGGCCTTAATTCTAAGCGGTATGTGTGGAGAAAACCAGGCACCGCTCATCACCTGCCCAACACCATCCCTACAGTCAAGTGTGGTGGTGGGAGCATCATGCTGTGGGGGTGTTTTGCAGCTGCAGGGACAGGACGACTGGTTGCAATTGAAGGAAAGATGAATGCGGCCAAGTACAGAGATATCCTGGACGAAAACTTTTCCAGAGTGCTATGGACCTCAGACTGGGCCGACGGTTCACCTTCCAACAAGACAATGACCCTAAGCACACAGCTAAAATGACGAAGGAGTGGCTTCGGAACAACTCTGACTGTTCTTGAATGGCCCAGCCAGAGCCCTGACTTGAACCCAATTGAGCATCTCTGGAGAGACCTCAAAATGGCTGTCCACCAACGTTCACCATCCAACCTGACAGAACTGGAGAGGATCTGCAAGGAGGAATGGCAGAGGATCCCCAAATCCAGGTGTGAAAAACTAGTTGCATCATTCCCAAGAAGACTCACGGCTGTATTAGCTCAAAAGGGTGCTTCCACTCAATACTGAGCAAAGGGTCTGAATACTTATGTCCATGTGATATTTCAGTTTTTCTTTTT
>OMLP01041068.1:0-19463 GCA_900302685.1 Spondyliosoma cantharus | reverse complement strand
CAGAGATGTCGTGGTGGAGACAGGTCTAGGTAGGAACAACAGTCTCTGATTTCAGGTTGCTTTGCCAGCCCAAATCCCATTATGTCCATTTCCTTTTCCTTCAACCGGGCATTAGCAAGAAGCAGCTTTAAATCCAAGCAAGATTAGCATGCTTCGCATTCCGAAGTGGTTTTACCCGTCAGGTTGGATGGCCAAAAGACTCAATAGTACAATCAATAGTCGTCTTAAAGTTTGCTGTCGTTGCTGATCAATTTATTTCTGCCACATTCAACAAATGTTTCAGCAACAAAGCCAAAATCTAAAAGAAAACGGTTAAAAAAACATTAACGTATAAATTTGAAGGAGCTACCGGCTGCTGCATCTGTAGGCATGCATAACCTTTCTCATTTGGTTTCAGGCACTACAGGTCATGTGAAATATGTGTTTTAGTCTGTATTCTTAACAATGCTGTTGGTTCATGTTGTGTTTTACTTGCTCTCCAAGCCATCAATTTAATTAGGCAACTATTGCTGTATTGAAATGAAGAGGGAACCATCTAACCGGACTAGCCAGATGGTATGTTAGACGGAGCCATCTGTTTAGCCATCTGCATAACAAACCATCAGGCTTTGGATCACAACGCAATGTTGAAATTGGGCCATGTCAATCGGACATGAACAATATACATCAATTATATTTAACTATATAACACAAAATTAATCTGGCTCTGTTCCTCAAAGATGATTGAGGAGCAAATTCTGTTGGACTCTTAAGGGCCCTTGTGGACTGGATGAATTGTGGGTTTGTTCAACCCTAAGCAGCTCCAGTCCAGATATTAGTAGGTGAAGCAGAGCAGCAGAGGGTACTGAAGCTCTGTCCTTTCATATCTATTATGTGACGTTCAGTGGACTCTTGGGTGAACAGATAGGTGAGGCAGACAGGAATGGATTCCTCTGTGTATTTGGTGCACTCTCTTTGGTGTTCAGTGGACTCTTGGGTGAACAGATAGGTGAGGCAGACAGGAATGAATTCCTCTGTGTATTTGGTGCACTCTCTTTGGTGTTGACTGCTGTCAGATTAAAGTGTACTTCTCACGTCTACCCTTGCTTTATCAAACCATTCCTGAACATTGTTTGTACTGAAAGTGCTGAAAGAGGCCACTGCCATCAGGGGAATCTGTTGCCATGAGGGGTTGTAATTATACAGATATACAGAAACAGTTGACTTCTACAAAAGACATTTTGATTCTGCAATGACAATCAAATGTCATAATAAAGATGTCATAGCCAATCATCACATTTGTCCTAATTAATTAGGCCATGTTTGACACAGTACAAAGGGGCAGTAAACTGCTGCAGCATCAAACAATCGTGGCTGCACATTCATCTTTTTGTGCAATAAGAGTTACAGTAAGCAGCTGACGCTGGATGCGTATGTTTACTCTCTGCTGCGAGAAAGATATGAGTAAGCTCCTTATCCTCCCCAGTGTCTCACTCACAGCTCCCCACGCTGCTACAGGAACTGAGCTGCTACAGGCACATTGAGAAAAACTAGAGACAAACCAGACCACACATCATCTTTCACAACTGCATGTTACAGTAAATCCCTGGAGCACAGTTGGATCTACATTTATACAAGCGAGGGCAGGCACCATTCAATCAGAATTAAGAAGGAGAAAGCCTCGGGTTGGTGAACTGCTCCGTTTGTTGCTTTGATCTGTGTTTTGTATTTGTGTTATCTGGTCCTTGGTTATCTGGTTAATGTGGTTTGCACTCATTATTTCCCTCTAAGAACGGGCTTTTATGGATTCATTTCTGGAATTGATCTTACTGAGGCCTACAGACTTTTACACTGTATCTATAATGCAACAAAAGAGTAGGAGAACGAACACGTGTCGTGAAAAACATTGGAATGGAAAGAAGAAAACGTTGGCAACACAGCACAGCATTCTCAAAATTTAAATCTGAATGCATCGCCTGGTTTACAAAGCCATAAAATTGATCGTTTCAGCTTGTTGAGTTTTATTGTATTGTGCCAATGGCTTTAAGATTTACAGTCAGTAAGTATTTAAAGATGTCAAACGCTGTTAACTGATGCTGTATGTCATCTAGGTGTGCCAGTGTCCTCTGGTTTTGTTTGGTTGCACTATGCTATTATTAATGTTATATGTTACACCTGTGCTTTACCTGTTAAGACATGTTTGAATGTCTTTCTTGAGAAAGGTTAGGTAATTACCCTGGGCCACAGGCATGCACGGACATTTTAAGGTGCTGCTGCCCCGATCCTGGAAAAAACAAAGAGATCTATCACATGTTACCATCAAGACACGACCATGGACAACATTGTGTCTCAAGAAATGTCACACACTGGACACTGGTAAACTTCAGAGGGTTGCTTCAGAGCTGATTTACAAGCTCAGTGTGCCTTTGGTGTGCATTCACTGATAAAATAGATACAGCATATTATATTTTATGTATTATTATGTTTACTTATTTAGGGAGAAAAAATCTATGGCCCAGAACTCTCTGGCCCCAGAGGATACGATTTTGTACGTAGCCTGGATAAAGGTTAGGCCCGATAAGGTATGGCTGAGGGCATACTGACCTCTGACATATGAGTTTATATCTCTCATGGTCTTTGTAAACTAAGCAATACAAAGCTGCTGTAGATGTTTACAGAACGGATATCTGACAAACCAAGGCTGTTTATGTAAACTCACAGGATGACCTTCGATCTGCTGTAGCAGACTGTCTCCCACGTTCCTGAGGGGGATTGACGTTACAATGCACTGTGCGTACAGTGCTGTTGTTTTGTTCCTCCACGGCCATGTTTTGCATAAACCATTTCAACATAGGTCATCGATGTCTCTGAGTCTTCTTCAGCTCTCTGAATGGGCTAGTGAGCCGACATTCCACAACACTTACATCAGTCCATCAGCTTTGTTTTGCACTTGTCGAGGAATCTAATTGAAAGAATAAAGTATATGTGAATACAGCTCAGCAAATACTAATCAAGGCCTTTTCATTTATTTAAGTAGACTGGTGTAATCCCTGGTACATGTTTGCTTGATTTTTGGTATAGCCCCCTTGGCCAGCCCTCACTGCTTTGCACTTACATCACTTTTTGTACCATAATCCCTCTTACCCATTAAGCGGACAAACAAACTTAACTGACCACGATGTGATTCCTGACAATCAGTGGTGCTCAGACTTTGAAATGGAGTTCAGTGGGATCTATGTACAGAGTATGTGCATAACTTGACACCAGCCAAAAGTTGTTATGCTAAACATGATGGTAGAAACGCTCCACCAGTAACAATAAACCTTCTTTTTGACGTGCTAACGACACCTATCCTACTTCCTACCTCCCTTGTACTTACAACACCTTCAGTTCGATCTCAGAACTGAACACCCGTAAAGTTTTGTGACTGCATCTTGCACAGGTGTGACACTAATGCGCTGGTAAAAATCTGTCCACAGACTCATAGACAGACATATAGACACCTAGCAACATACTCAAAATTGATTCTGTGGTATTTCCACCTACAAAAGACGCCTCCAGGACCACAGTATGTTTTGATCACACGCACGCATGCACGCACGCACGCACACACACACACACACACACAATGTGAAATCAACCAAAGAAGTAATTGGTGTAGTTTCTCGTATAGTTTACAATTCTGCTAAAACTTTTACTCGGAAAGTTTCAAGCTGAAAAGCCAAATCAAAATTAACTTCAAGGAAAGTTTTGTTTGTCTCCAGAGAAGTTTCGTATAGTTTGTTTTATCAGGAGGTTGTGTGCTTGATTAGTCAACATTAAACAGCCTGACATATATTCTACCATTTTCTGTTAGGCCTGAGGCAGTCTGCTGAAATCTCTGGCTGAACTCTTCATGAATGTGTTTGTGCAGACGATTGCACAACAACTCCTTCTCACTTTTAGATTTCATTGACAACGCCTAGAGAAGACTTCTTACACAGTATACACAACAAAGGTTTTTCTTTTCCTTTAAAGTGTAAAGGCATTTTAAGGACTCCTCATGCACTCTGGGTGAACAAACATATATTTTTGCGTCAAGTTTTGTGTTCCGCTTTGATTAACAGGTCAACTGTTGCCATCAGCTGCTCCTTTTGCTGCCAAAGGCCTGTACATTACTTTTTGTCCTCTGCTTCTGTCTTAACAGGAGATACCGGAGGAGTTGATAAATCTTCTGTGACCAGTCTTTGTCCTGCTTCTTTAATCAAGTTCCTGTCAAGGTTACATCCTGCTCCGCCTATTTCCAATCATGTCAAAAAAAATTTACACCCTCAAAGCGATTTCATTTTAAGGTCCAGGACAAGCATTGTGGAGAGAGCGCACATCCCCCAAAACACTTTTACAGGAGCTGCATCAAAGGCTCCAGTCTTGAAAAACTGAGTTGTTTTTTTTTTCCAGAAAATGCCAAAGGATGTTTCCACATCTGAACTTTCCCTAGCCATTTTAAAACAAAGACAAGTTTATTTGTTTTTTTTGCGTTTCTGAACTTTTTTGATAATGACTTTATTATCGAGGTTAGCCAGTCATGCTAGCATAGCAGGCTAATTAGATGGTGAATCGCACTGTCAGGTTTGTGAACAATGGGGGCAAAGCTGCACTTTAATAAGTGGTGCTTGGACATTGTTTATTCAGAAACTGAAGTAGAAGACACTTCAGAAGAAAGCAACGGGTCTTAGTGGTTTTCATGCCAGTCAGCTGTCAGCTGGTATGGAAGCATGTGCAACTCTCATGAAGGATGAGAAAGAAGTCAGATGTCTCACTCTTCCTCGCTCTGGAAAAAAATGTGATTGATTAAGATTTTTCAAAGAAGTTTAATGTCTTCTGGGTGAAGTTTATGATCTGCCGCTTTTTAAGCTACTGTTCCCCTGCTTCTTCCAGTGCCTTTGTGACGACGAACATGACACACACGGGGAAAAAAACTGCAGCGAGGCAAGCTCTTCTCCTTGCAATGTGAAAAACACCTATTTCAAGCAGGCCCACCCACATATAACTGATAATTGGGCGGCTTAAGTGCAAATCAAACTATTGCGGCATCCTACTTTATGCTAATGTGGACCAATCCTTCATGTTACATTCAAGCTTCGCATTAATGAACTGCCTGTCAACTGCAAGGACAAATGGAACACCTTTTAAACTGCATCACCATGGACAAAAATAGACAACGCATTACATGTAAGTAAGTGCATTAGAGTGCGCTCCATGACATTTATTAGATTGGAAATATAATCAGTATCCCAGCCTGGCTATAGAATAGAGCTTGTAACAAACACTGGTGCACTGTCAGTATCACAAATTAGCCAAATATAATGTTGGATATTAAAAGTGCTGAATAGTGTTGCTATACTTTATTCATATTCCATCACTGCATCTTATGGACACGCATGAGCACAGTTTTCAGAAAACCAATTATGTTGGTTATGTTAAATCTTTTTGACATCCTGTTTTGACTTGCAGTCAAGTTAAGCCTTGTACGTTTTTATGATGCTTTTTAGGTTTTCTATATAAGCATGTTGATTAAGTACTTTCCTTTAGTTACAATTTAGGTATGTAAATGTTGCATTATTATTCCTATTAGAGCTACGATAACATCGTTATTGTTTGGCTCTATTATACTATATTGATTCTTTTACTGTTCTGCTATTGTGTGTCTTTTACCACATTATTATCATTATTATTATTATTATTATTATAACCATGCAATTTGAGTGCAATTCTAACCAATTTTATTCCAAAATAGTCAAACAAAATGCAAATTAATGTTAATTCCACCCGCCACTGTTACCTGATTATAATTAGCTGGTTCATAGAAATCGAAACAGGTGGTGGCAGTAATTTTCCCCCACTTAAGGGCTTTTTCAATTTGCACATTAAAAACAGGAGGACGAAGTCGCATTCATATCAATATTCCACTCACTCCACTCTTGATACTTCCATAATTGACTGTGGTCTCTGCATCTTGAATGTAATCATGATAAGCTGCCTTGTGAGACAGGTTATTATAAATCGTGTTAGATTCAGTGATGCCGGTTAACTAAGAGAGTTCTCTGTCACATGCGGTTAGGTGTCTTTATAAACCAGGGTAGTGACTCTTGTTTAAGATACCAGATTGTGCTCACATGCTGCAATTTAATTCATAGTGCTTGTACTTTTACATTTAAGCACCTTTGGAGCTTAAGATCATCACTTACCTTACTATAAACTACCATCCAGGTTATGGTAGATCTCGGTGCTTAATCATAGGCAACTGTTTCCATTTCTTGAAGACATTTCCCCTCTCATCCAAGAGGCTTCTTCAGTCCTTACTAACTGGAGGGTAGTTTGCTGGCGTTTAAGCTCTTTGTGGGAGTTACAGTTGTTAAGGACATGTGTGATTATTAAGCTTACCGACCATTCACACCTGGGCTCACCTTGCCCTAACAACCCACATGAAGGCCGGTTGGGTCAACAACCCACAAGTGGCCCTAACAACTCTGAAACTCAGAGTCCGCATCTGTCTTCAACAACTTTGTAAGGACACTCTCACACAGAGTGTAAAAGCCTGAAACTCCCCTCCAGCTAGGTAGAACTGAAGAAGCCTCTTGGATGAGAGGTGAAACATTTTCAAGAAACTGAAACAAGTCCAGTTGTGTACGATATAAAGCACTCTGAATAACTATTGAATAGTTTCAACTATGAAGTAATAATTTAATTCTGTGTCCAAGCGTTGATAATTGACAACATTTTACTGAACAGATGCATTTAATCTCATATTAAAAAGCGAATAAGAATCAGTCAAGTTTACTTATACACATTTGCATATTGTGCATGTCAGTCCGTTGGGAATTAGTTATCTTTTTAAAAGGCTGTTTGATTTGAAGAGAGAGATGAAATTCTCCTTCAGCAAGCAGGATCTCAGCTGTTGGCACACACAAACAGAATGAACCGAGGTGTCTGAGTATGAACTCATTACAATTAGGGGAAATAATTGACTTTTATTGACTTGAGGCTCTCGATGGCATTCTGTGGATACCCACCACAGCAACAGTTATGTACACCTACTTCAAAGTCTAATCCCTCTTTGATCTCCTTGTTTATTTGGTCATAATTAAATGGATGCTATGTAAATCTGAACCTAAAGCAAACCCAGTTGCATGAATCTGATGCTGACACATGCTGACGTAGCTGACTATACATCACACCAAGTGGTCACTGGCCAGTAGCGAAAGGCAGTTTTAGTAGGATACCTTAAACATCAAATGAATTAATAAAGAAATAAAGTAACTTTACCCACAGTATCATGCTGAGATTGTCATGGGAGTTCACCAGAGGTAGCTAATCAGATGCCAGTAGAAGCTTTTGCTTCTCTGTCAGGGCTTCTCATCCAAGAAGCTTGGAGCAAAGACCCCCACTGGCATCTAATTGGCCACCTATGTTGCCCCCCTCCCAGAAGAGCATAAAAGTGAAAGATTGGGCATTATTAAAACTCCGTTAACAGATTTTTAAGACATTTGCAAACAGCAGAAAAACAGCTTTATACACAACACTAACATATAATCACCTTACAAGGTTGATATGGCAAATGTGTTTGCAATTTTATATTTACCCTGCCAACAGATACAAAGCAACACTAGTATTCAACACAAGTCATGTTTTTGGCCACTTGATGAATGTAAAGTTGATATTCATTCTCCTTTTAGCTCTGTTTTTGGTCTCCACCAACTCCGGAGGTACATTTTTGAGTCATTTGCTGCCAAATGCTTCACTTTGTTGACCAGCCAGTCCAAAATTGTGTTTGTGTTCGGTTTGGTGCTCAGCTCAGGTAGTATAGAGGAGGTTTAAAAAATCTTGCTTTCCACACAGCTCTGTGTCTGAATGCACGTCAACCCAAATTCCACTCATCCTTATGGAAGCCTCTGTGAACGCTCATGTGTTTGCTAAACACTTCTGTGTTACTGCATTTTCCAGTCTGGAATATGTCTTGAGTACCTTGTAGTGGGTTTCAGACAGACTGTATGCACTGTGTGCCACAGGAAGTTTGCATAACATTACATGTTAACTAACTGATTGACTATTTGTACTTTCACAAAATATTACTACAATGAGATTTTTTGATTAATAATAATCAATAATGTGGATATTATGACTAAGTGGGTAAAGCATTAGAAGTAGTTTGGTACAACAGTTTGGTGAAATTAAAAAAATGCATCACTTTACTTTAATACAGCCTTTTAAACCAGGAAAAGACAGCGCTTATGACATATCACAATAAAACGATATCCAAAATCTCAAAACCTGTCAACTGACTTTCTATCATCCTCTCATTTCTTTGCGTTGAACACGAGGGGCGTATGTATGTAAGTGTGGACACAAAACAGGGCGTCTGGAAATAATGAGAGTGAACAAAAACATAAAAGTTGTAGGCAGTAAAACCAAAACAATGAGCTGAAAGATGCTAGAATGCTTAACAGAGCTGGATGATAATTATCTGGATTTGTATTATGAGTGACTCCTTACACATACAGTCGTTGATTCATTGTTAATTGTTAAAAAAAAATGTCTGATATACGTTAGGAGCGGTGAAGACAGAGAGACATTTTGCAGGTCTAAGAAGCAGCACACACACTTCCTTCTTGTATAGGGGCAGAGGTAGCGACTGCATTATGACCCCCACACCCAACATCGGAGCTCATTAAACATACATTCATTTCTTTGTCGTAAATTCCACTGGATAACTTTACATTACAATATTGACTCAGTGAACATAAAACGTTGTTCATGTTGCTACTAGTGTGTATTTAAGGGGACCAATGGCTTGCCTCATTACTGGCTGTGTTAAAGAAGTTTATGAAGGTTTAACCTTGTTCAATGAAGGTCATCTTGAAAATCTCACAGCCTCTCAGTTTTAAATCCGTGTGATGTGATTTTCCTTCATTGACATTAATGCCGTTCACTGCAGGTGAGGAAGCTGCTGCAAAAAGACATAAAGTCTGGGGCATAAAGGGACAAACAGAAAGAGAAGCTGGATTGATTTTAAAAGCCTTGCATGTTGCTTTGCAATTGTATCCACCGTGCTTCCATATCTGAAGGAGACAATTAAGGTTTAATGAGTACCTGTCAGCTCTGGGTCTGAAACAAATGCCTCTCCTGATGAAATATGCCAGTCCTCCCACCAATACCCCCTGGATTTGTAGACAAACAGATGGAAATTAAAAAAAAGTATGAGGTAACCGTGGGACACACAGTTCATGGGCTTTGGGAGCAATTGAATCCAACTTCCTGGGGACGGACAGGACCGCATGGTGAGTAAAACACATTATTAGGCACACGTTTCTCTTCATCTATGGAAGAGAGGAGAAAAGACTGTTGTGTTTGCTGCCTTTTTGCAGCTTTCACACTGTCTAATTGGCAGACCTGCTGTTTATTTTTACCTCAATTTGTTTTTTAGGGCCAAGTTCCAGACCTATCACCTGCTGACTTTACAAAGTTGGTATAAAACAATGATTAGTTCTGAAACGGTGCAGTGGTCGGCGGCGGTGGCGCCTGATTACCGCAATCATAACTTGTGCATGCCCGACGTTGCTCCAAGTCTATCTGCACATTAGAACCAGCCAGGCTGAGGTGTATGGCAGAATGAATTATTGCTTTGAGTTGCCTGCAACAGCCAACGTATACCTTTATCTGCAAGCTTTTCTCACACCTGCCCATAGCAGTTAATTCATGTACAGTGATAAAAGGTATTTAGATATATACGATCAAATCAAACGGAATTGTGTGTGAGATTAGGGGATTAGGAATGCACAAAATCTATTTTCTTTTTCCAGTAATTACCTGCTTGTCATGGCAGATATGAGATCACGTTATAGATAAAGTTCCAGGCTGGTAGTTTATGCGCACGTGAGGGTAATGGCTAGGTTTAATAAGATTTGTTATGTTCAAACTTGAAGACGTTTTCCCTCCTGCAGTGTTATTGCAAATAACATCCAGTTGTTTGCCTCTAAAACTGTCAAATGTCCACATGAGCAACACAATATTTGGCTCTCTACTTTAGCAAACACATTGCTGCTATATTTGAAGCAGTTGCAGTAAAAATGACGAACTTTGAGGACACTTCCACAGCATGTTTTGTCATCATCTTTGACTGACTGTTTTTTTCTCAGATGCACTCAGAATGTGGTGGAGATCAGATCAAAAATAATCGAGGGGGGAAAAAAGAATGTCCAAAAATGTATGGCTGTGAATGCGATACCAATCTCTGCATACTATGATCTTGTTTTCCCAGATTCCATGCTGCGCTCACAGTGTGCCATAAGTGATACCATCGTTTTCAATCTGTCACTTCAAACACATCTGTGGGAGTCCAATTGTGATCAATCCGAGCTGCGCTCTGCCGCACCGAGAGACGCGCTCTGTGCCCCGTCCTCTCCATCAGCAGCCGCACCGCTGCGATTTCCACTGAACATCAAAGGATGAACTGGGCTATTTTCAAATTTTCGTCGTCACTGTGGCACTTGGTTCTCTTTTGCTCTTAGCAATAATCTCATCTCGTGCTCGGAAAAGTTGTCCAAAGTGCACTCCTGCTGGATGCTTTTTTTTTTTTTTTTACGCACGGATGAGAAACGATTTACACCAAAGACTCAACTTACCCAGCGAGTTTCCGATGAGTGAAACGAGGAATACTATGATGTAAGCCACGATGAGAACCCATTCATACTGCTTGGGGTGCAAATACTCTCTCCAGATGTATCTCAGAAGTTCCTCGTCCTCATCCACAGTGGAGCGCGGGTGTAACTCCGTGTTGTTGGCCACATGTGCAGGAGACAAACAGTCCTCGCAATCCAGATTCCCGGTGATCCCGGACATCCTCCCAGATGTCTGCCCGTCTGTTGTAATTCCTAGCTGCTCTCCGTGCGCCTGCAGTGACCGCAGGTTGTTGCGCAGACTGCCGGTTAGGACGCGGCACTGTAGCGCGATAACTACGCGCTTCCCAGACCTTGTCAGTGTGACGCTGATTTCTCCCCTGCCTCCAAGCGCGACCACAGCGGGGACAGACACAGACAACACAGATTACTGTAGCGAGCAAGAGCTACTTGAAGAGGTGAGACAGAAGGAGGGGGAGGGCGTGATGGAGGGGGACAGCCTGAGTGAGGGATCAAGGGGGAAAAACCCATTGTCCTGGTCCTGGTTGTGTCCATTTCACTAAACAGCCTACTGATATAATACTGAATTTATGGTGCATTATTATTATTCCAGGCTCTTATAAATCATATGCCACTGCAAATGTTCTCTCTTTTTTTACATTAGACTAGCTTGTTTTATTTATTTTTTGCATGTATGTATGTATGTTACACGTGGAAAAAAATCATTTCATGTGTGTGACATATGCCGAATTTACAAGAAGGTCCAAATATATTAAGAATTCCTCAGAGATGGCATTTCACAATTCAAGCACTCACACAATTGCTAGATTTCATTAGGGAGTCTGGGGAATGTCTCTCCCTCTTCATCCCCTCGCTGTCACCTGTAGTATGCTGGTATGTTCAAATGTGCTCTCTGCTGTGATGCAAAACGTTTTCAAATTGTTGTACATTTGTGTTAATAACTATTAGATATAAGTTATCCTGGCCATTCAAATTAACAGAGAAATATGAATGTTGCACACAATTTGGTATGACTGACTTCCAACATCCCTGTTTTCTGCCTTCTACTTAAAAGGTTCAGAATCCTGTTCGTTGGACTGGCTTATCTTGCAATTTATCTTAAAAAGTTCTAAATAATAGGCCCCCTGTTTATTCTTTTTTGAGTGTGCATGGTCCATTATCTCTGTGAAGCCCCAGCCCTGAGGCTGCACATCCAATTATTATGAGTTCTATGAGTCCTTCAGCAAAAACAGTTTAGTTCCTTATTTTCCAATTCATTAGGAGGATCCGCCTCACAGAAAGGAAAGCCAACACATTATTTCTCTCGATTTCATACAATCCACTTTACTTCCCAACAAACACCCTTCTGGGAATTGTGGTACCTCCTTATTTAATTTTAAATATCCAATTTTTCAGACTCTTTCTCGAAATCTTATTATCTCTGGGCAGTGCCATAACATACAGTAAGTATTATGGATCCTCTCTCTCCACAGTCCTGCCAACATTGGATTAATTTTATTCCGTTTCTGTGAAGTTATGTTCAGTATAAAATTTACATCTGTATAGTTTATATCTAACACAATTTGATAAATATCTTGTATTCTTGCCTCCTATTGTTTGGCTGGTAGGTGTTTTCCCGGATCACATTCTCATTTAAGGAGGTTCATAATTTTATTTTGTGTTACTACTAGAATATGTTTACATGCCTTAGTTGCTCAAAAAACACATCAGTTTTCTCACACTGTCCAGTGCTGCAGCGCTATATTCCCCCTCTGAAACGCTCTGTTTTAGCTCGAATACCCAGTCTGCTCTGATTGGTCAGCGTGCACATGCCTGAGCCAGCGCTGCTAACAACAAAAGCGCAGCTGTGCTAACTTAATTCTTAGGTGCCAAACTAAATGCGAGGCATACATTATGCAAATGTGTGACATGGTGATGCAGTGTGATGTCACAGAGTCACAGAAATTAAGGCGGGACTTCTAATGAGGCGTTTCAGGCGCAGTGTTTTCTGTGGGAGAGAGAAGCTTCTGTTGGTGTGGACTTTTTTACATTTCAAGACCTTTTACATGCACATGAACCAATATAAAACACTGAAGGAAAGAAAAAAACTCGAAAAAGCATAGTAGGAATGTTCGTGTTACGACAGAACAAGAGACACATGAGTCCATACAGTTTGGATACTGTGCCGTTATTTATTACAATCTTTATCAGTTCATTATCTATATCTTTATCTGAGTGTGGTACCATGAGATATGAGTAAAGCACAATATATTATCTCAAATGATATTAACATTTCAATCTTCTATAGAGTCATTGCATGTGATGGACAAGGTGATGTCAATGAATGGAGTCGGCCTGACTTATTATTGACTCGCAGCTGCTTTTTCTATTTTGAATTCAGTGCACAACTCCACAAGGAGCCTCTAAACAAGGAATTGATGCATAAATAATCCAAGGTTGACTTGAGACAATTTCTCATTTGCCATTATCATATGCATGATCAAATTGCACTAGCTGCAGACGCTCTCATTGAAATAAATTGGTTAATCGACCTCAGAATGCAGACAAACTGGTGTGATATCGACAGACTGTCGTATATTGACTAAAACCTGAGAGACATGTCAAGACAAGGGCTTATACAAAAATGATGTAGACTGCTTTAGTTTCAATCGTGTCATTGAGAGTAATCATTTTCACTCCCTTGGTGTGCTCACTGTCACGAGGTGAGGGATAATTCTGCAGTAATATAGATGCAACGTTACGTCATGAATAATTTGCATATTGAATATATTTCAGGGTCTGGGTCAGAGCCTGACGGAGAAAACTGCGATCCGTATGGAGCTGTGGAGGCAAAATTTCTGAACAGTGTCATTTGTGTCATTGACAACAGCATGGTGTCAGAGAGAAAAAAAAGGACCAAACAAAACTGCACAAATGGCTGCTGAGACTTGAGGTCAAGATGGATCAAAGCACAGCCTCGAAGGGACAAAGTTGTTCATCCACACATGGCGTCATATTTCAGATGAGCCACAATCATGTTCCCAGATTGTTGTTCTGACTATTTGAAACAAATGATGTATTATAATTCAAGAGAAGTGGATATTGTTGAATTGTTGGGTTGCAACATTCCTAAATATATTAACAGCAAACTGATTTGTAGATGTGTTTTATTTTTGTTCTTATTATTTCTCTTGTTTCTCATTTCAGACTGAATGACGTTTTTGCCGATGAGAAGGTTGATAACACTCTCATTTCAATATGAAGTAATGGATCAAACAAATGTATAAATAAATAACATGTTAACTAGTTATTTTCAGAGATGATGGAAGGCACCACTAAAGCTTAATGTCAAGCTAAGCTTAGAGGCTGCTGGCTGTAGCTCTGTATTTAACAAACAAAAATGAGAGTGCTATCAATCCTGTAATGTAACACTTGTCAAGTGTGATGGTAACTGTTTCTCACAAAATGTCAAACTAATCCAATAATGAATCAATAACTGACTACACACACGTTTACCTTTGCTTTATGCTAAGCTGATTGGTTGGTTGGCTAGAAGGAGCTTCATCAGTCTTCTCTTCTAACTATCAGCTGGAAAGCAGTAGTTACTGAACTCTTCCTTATTTCTTAAGTAGATAATAGAAAAAAACAAATATTTATGAACCTTAGATTTGATGGATATTTATTTATAATAAGCATTGTCACAATAACACAAAATATATCAAGCCATCTTAAAAGGTTAAACCGGAAAAAATGCTTGGATTTTTCTGTTACACATCTATTTCTATTTATTAAACATGCAAACCGTGAATCCAATAAATACAGGTGTACTGTAATAAGAAATACAGATTTTGATTCTTTTCTCCAAGAAGACATAAGGAAGATCATCATCTCTGCAGTGTGTCTTTGCAATACCTCTTTTTAAGGTACGGTGATACAAAGGCAGTGTACCCTGAGTAATTTGGTGCCCTAGGCAAGATTTTAGCCTGTGCCTCCTTGCATCGCAGTCAATTTCACAATCAATTTTCATACACTCACACAGAAACTGCATGTATGTATTCGAGATTTTATTTATTTTAAGTCAAAAACATCACACCAAATAAAAACTGAATAACGAAAAAAGTGATAAAAATACAATATAAACAAGGCATTATTGTGCATACATATTATCTCTCAGCCTCAGTAAGTGCCATCTCTCACTTATCTTTTGTCAGCCGCTTTGCAAAACGACCTCCAACTCCTTCCATGTTGCCATGTGGGTATTGTGCTCCTGACTATGAGCCTTCAGCAAGTGGCTTGCATTGTTCCAGTCCTCCCTTATTAAGTCTTTATTCCTCTGGAGAAAACATTTAGCAGCAGAAGCAGTGCGAGCTATCATTCCTGTTTGAGTACATCAGCCAGCTTCTTTTGATTTTTTCAGCATTGGCTAAGACGCTGTCACAAAAGTCATGTTGACACTCTCCCAACTTTGTTTTTGGGAAATGTGTAACTGCTTTTTTATTTGAAATGGTCCTCTGTGAACTAACTCTCATCTTACTTTGTCAGTTAGAAGAGATGGCCAGTCAGCCTTTAGTCCTGATGCTGTGTCTCTCTGCTGTACTGAGGTAGAGGGACAGGAGCACCTGATGCTGTGTCTCTGGGCTGGTGGTGAAATATTTTAAAAGTGCACCTGAAGAGAGGTATATGTGACCACTGCATGTTACATTTTAATAAAAAAAACAAAAACAAACACAGACTTGATGTGTGCTATACATAAGACTAATATAGACTAATAATGAAAATGTGATGAGATTCATTCAACTTTATTGTCATTGCAATGCAATTCAGTCTAACCAGAGTGCAAGTGCAGTGTGTATATATTTCGCCTATGGGAAAGCTGTGGAGTATTGACAGTAATACACTTCAACTGCACTTTAACACTGATGTAAACTTTAACAAACATAAACTGTGACACAATAAACCAAAGGCTTACAACGACCCTATTACAAAGGGGATGGAAAACTAACAGCATTTTGACTGACATACAAGCGGGAAAGACACCTGTAAAATAACACCTGAACAGGCCTAATGTTAACTTTCCAAACGTCCCTGATGAATTTAAGGTGGAGTAACATTAACACACGTCGACTCAGCTATTTATTGATTATTAAACAATGCTGCTATCGTCCGAAGTAACCTAGCAAGCTAACAGTCTGCTCCAACAACGGTAACTATAATCATTAAACTATTAATCTCATTCACTTCATCACATTGACGTTACTTTACCTGTATCTTCTTCACGTTTTTCTTCCTCTTCTTTCCTTCTTTTCTTTCACTGGGCGCCGGGTGGTTTCAGTCTTTTGGACCTCGTGGTTCCGCTACAGTGTCGTTAGTCTCTCTCTTGGTCTTGGGGTCTCGGTGCTGTCAGATTCAGGCAGCTCGCCTCTCGACCCGCCCCCCTCACAGAGGACAGGTACAGTTCACCGAGCCAGAACCCAGAAAACAATCCTCTCCGTTATCTAATAGGCTTTGTTATGACATCGTGGTTTTTAAGCCATGAAAATGAGTTAAAGGGGCACTGTGTAGTTATTCCATCTCAGAATTGTTAATAGATTATAATGCAAACTCCGAAATAGTCCCAGAACACTGTAGGAAGACAGACAGGTGGCAGGGTCTGCCACATATAAGCAGATTGTTTATTCATCTTATTCAGTCATCAATAGAAAGTTTGTTTACTAAGTTTGTTTAGGCATAAGAAATCTGACAACTACTATTATAATTATTTCTGATTTGTTGCCTATTTGTGCCTCGCTGTTAATGTATGTGACTACCTGCCTACCTATTTGGAAAATTATACACACATGTTATGTGCTCTCTCATTTGTCTTCTGTTGTGCTGGTAGTATGTTAACATTGGTTACTGCATTTTTATGTATTTATTCTGTTTTGTTATTTATTCATTTTTGTTTTTTAATTTTCAATTTCTTTATTTGTATAGTTTTTGGTTTATTGGGGTTTTTTTCTTCTTTTTCTTTTTGTCCTTTTTTCTTTTCATTGATCCGAGGACAATGCTTGGATTAGTCATGTAATTGATTGGCGGGTGGGGGTTGGAGTATGTGGACAGGAGGATCTCAAGCGGGGGCAGCACCACTGTGTCATGTTAATCTTTCGCAACTATAATGCCGTCTCCCCGTCCTTGAAAATTGCTCAATGAATAATTAATCTAAAAAAATGACGATCTTTCTCTTCTGATTATTTTTTCTTCCCCAAAACTACATAGTGCACCTTTAAAGGGTAATTGTTTTTTATAAGTTACCTATAACACATTTAGCTGAACTGTCAAAACAACTTTGAAGCCATTTTACTTCATCGTTTCATCGTGAACACAGTCACTGCAGACTGCCTTTGTGGGGCAGAATGGCTCTCAAAATTACCTGCCAGTTCAAAGGCTTACTGAGCTTATCTATGATAGGCTACGTAGTTGTCATGACACCACAGGCAGGTTTGTATGAGAAGACCAGGTCCAGTATTGATTTCATCACCTTAGCATTTCATCTTCATTTGAACACCTTGACAAGCTTAAGTTGTTTTCTTAAACTTTGCCATCAATATTGGACCTTTTCTGTTGTGTTCGTCCAATTTATAATAATATGAATATAGCCTATCCAATATAAAGAATTGCTGTGATAGAAGATCCTCACAAACGTTATGTCACCTGGGCACCATAATCCTTTGACTTTTCCAGTGTGCTTGCCGTGGCTCAAGTATCGTGGAAGACTGGAATGAGATTACAGAACAATCTTTTGTTCATGCTCTTGCAGGTTTTCTTCGCAAGTCCAGCATTAAAAGGTCATCACAAATGAACAGCACTCTATTTCTGCCTCTTAGAGTAATGTCCTGGGGCTTTAAATCCCAAATCAGCTCCCATGAAGTGAAGCAATGAAACTTCAACACACACACTTATGATGAACAATAAAGAAATCCCCTGAAGCTTTTCATTTATACCATTATTTCTTCTTATTTACTGACACCTAAAGAGTAGAGAGTGAACCAACTCGATATCAATTATCCAATCACAGCTATCCAGGACATTTTATTATTATGGTTCCCCACGGGGTAAACAGTGTCTGTGCATTTCAAACAACAAATCTTTGGAAGAAAGTGACAGGAAAGAGTTCTTGCGGCTCCAACAAGAGATATGAGGAAACTCATTTTCTATTCCAGGAAACCTGTAGATTAAATCATGGTGAAGGTACCACGCTGGAAATATTGTGAAATCGCTTCAGTGTTCCGGTTGAAAGGTTTTTCTTTTGTTTTCCTTTCTTACCTTTCCTTTTAATTTCTAAAGTCCACCTTGAAAAAAAGATAAAGAAAAGATCTGTCTGCTACAACTCTAAGCTCTGTGTTAATTCCTCAGCATGAGGAGCGTCATCTCACACACTTGGTCACACCACAGGCTCTAACGCAAAACTGCATGTATCTCACTGATCTTTGAATGCACTTGATCTTGTGCCTTCAGGTACTTTTAATTTCATTACAAATTCAAGTGTCAGAGCTGCTCAGTTCAGCCTCATCATTAACGACGGTTTCACACATAAAGAGTCGTGATACAGTATGCCTCCCTTATTGTAATTCAAACTCACCACACAGATGATGCGCATGTGTCCCACGTATGAATCTGCAGGGCTGATCCTTTATTACATAATGATGCATTTAATGCTCTAGACATCCTGGTCCAGATAGTAATTATACATTCAGCAACTGGCGATCAGTTGAGCCATCAACATCGGCCCATGCCCACTGCAGAGGCTCACACAGCCTTGTGTTCTACTTTTATGAGGCTAACAGCATTCAGATTTCCAACTCAATCATATGCTTATCACTAAGGCGAGTTAGTGGTGGTGTTGTGATGTTTCAGTTTTTTTCACATTGACATACACATGGGTCAGAATATCAGAAAACACGTCTGAATGTAATGCTGCTCAGCACATCACCAGTTCAGTGCTGAAACATTCATTGAAATAAGACCTCTATGACAGCACAACAGAGTGGATTTAATGGCTGAGCATGAGATGGTACAGGTGTTCCTAATAAAACAGTCACTGAGTGTACACACACTGCACAACTTCCCCTACTGTAATCCAGCATACATATAGTGAACGAGTTGCCTTCATAGTCACATTTAATATTTCATCATTTGACTCAATATTTTCCGAGGAGCCGTGATTCAAGCAGCTGTAATTCGATGCGCGTGAAAGCTGGACGGGAATGGAAAGCAACAGACCAGCCTTCAACCAGGAGGTGGAGCTGCCGAGCACACTCCCATGTGGTCTGACACACTTGGAGCTCCGTCTTCCAACATGTCAGTTTGGCTTTGTTTGAAGTAAAAATGATAATGTCACATCTGTGGTTGTTTTATCAGCTCCTTTTATGCACCGCTGCGAAACATTTTGTCTATTCACAACAACTCTGCGGGAGCCGGAGCTGTAATGTCAGACAAATACCAGACCAAATACGCTTTGTGCAAAAGGTCGCAGAGGCTGGATGAACTGTTCGGGTGGAAAGGCAAAAAAAATCAAACTCTCGGTAAGCTTCAGGCACATAAGAAACTGAGCAAATGTGCGTAACTTATTGATGTTACTGAAAGAAATGTAAGATAATGATAATGAGCACAGCAATATGGAAACACACATATATCAACATATACATATACTATACTATAAGCTCAGTCAACAGTGACTCAACACAGCCTCTGAGAGCCACATATATCAGTATTAAGACAGCTGTTGTAGTGCTGTAGTAGTTCCAGCGACTCTGATCAGGATTATGATGCCAGGGACAAGATGACACCGCA
>OMLP01041065.1:0-18651 GCA_900302685.1 Spondyliosoma cantharus | reverse complement strand
TGTAAAAATCAACATCAGTATATATTCTGTCCCAGCTACAGAAGAACAGAAGAGACAGTGGTTGCGTTTCATTTTTAACGACAGCGTGCTGCTACGGTTCCTGTAAGTTTGTGTGTGTGTGCTAACCACTTCACATCGGACTGCTTCAGTAATGAGGGTCAGTACAAAGCTGGCTTTGCCTCGACACTGACCCTTGTAAAAGGATCAGTACCAACCATACTGGACCCAGCAACTGCACCTGAGCCACAGGTAAGTGTCGCCGCGGTTTGATAGTATTTACAGTTGCCTACGAGTATGGTGAAGTCAGCTGGAAACTGGCTAACTAGTTAGCTCCGCTTCGGTCCGCTATGCAATGGCGTTTGAAGCGAGTTTAATGTTAAAAATATTACGATGGAACTTGGTTGTCACAGTAAAAAGTCTGGAAACATGTGCAGACTGGAGACATGATGGAGAGAGGAGAGATGATGCGAATAGTGTCCAAGAGTTTGGAGACTGTGTTGCAGACGAACACAGCTTTCACTAGCTGTTAGCCATTAGCTACATGGTAGTAACTGTAGCAACACAGAGGAAAAAAATAACATTATTCAGACACACTAATCATTCTGAAACGTCCTGCTGCAGCCACAGAGTCTGTGTTTCTTCAGGAGCTTCTCCTTCTGGGTCTGATTCTGGGTCAAACTTCCGCAAGCCATAGGGATGCATCCACCGTAAACATTAGCGCATGCTACCAGCTAGCGTAAGAGGCATCGTCTACCTGAGGGACGGGAAGCATGCAGGGCCATTGGACAAGGCTCTCCAGCTTATTTCTCCCTGACGCACACAACTGGAGCTGCAAACGGGGACTTGGATTTAACTATCCATCCTCTCAACAACAGGTGAGGGACTTATGAGTAAGTTCTCTGCACAGAGATCTCGTCATGGAGGTTGATCAACATTTGCAGGCTTGGTATGCATCCAATATCATTGCTGCCATGTGTGAAAGCTCCAGCTTCTTCACAAAGCATTTGTTAACCTTCTCCCTTGTTTCATCATCAAGGTGACTGAGGTAGATGGGGGGTTGCTATGGAGATGGACTGGTGTTGGCAGATGTTGAAACAGCACTGCTCACGGTCACTGTGGGTTTGGGTGTTTGAGGTGAGTCTGTGGGGATCACGCTTTCAACACAGTGGATGCTGCCAAGAGCTGTGCTTCATGGTCTGCTTTGCCTCTCTGTGGGTGACTGACCTGTCCAACATTTTGTGTTTGTGTTGACTGTTGCATGAGCTCAACAAGGTTTGTAAACTTTTAGACTTTCTCTGTTACCTGCTGGGTCACAACGGCTTTCGGTTTCTTCACCAAGTTTTCCTCCTTGACACTGGGGGATTGAGCTGCACACATTACAAGCTGAGCACTGTGCACATTTGTGAGTCTTTGGCAGCTGGCTGGACCTAAATGTCATCGTCTGTCACTTTCATCATTCATTATTCTCTTTATCTGTTTTAGGATTGCCTCATCAGTTACACTAGTGTTCACTAGCAATGGCTTGAGCTCTCTGTGGACATCATCATGCTTGTGCCCTTGGCCCCGATACACAGTGTGGAGAAAAAACATCCTGAACTGTGCTCACACTGTACTTAACATCTGTGTTGGCATGTTTTGAGGCCAACAAGATCTTTTGTTAAAGCCCTATGTCTCCATACAGGAATTGTTGAGGTGTCTCATTGTCTTTTTGCTTAGTGCACATAAGCTCTTGGACAAGCTCTGTGTGACTTTGCACACCCAAGTGGGAGTGGAGAAAGTCCTTATTCATTAACATGTCTTTGAGATTTCCAGGTTTGATAGCTCTGAGAACTGCTCTTACAATCTTTGCATTGCTGAATTTAAGCCTTCTTCAATCTGGCGGCAAACGTTGTTGTAGCTAATGTCTGACCCCTGGTCCCCAATCTAACCCCCCTGAATCTTGAATTCTCTGTGATGTAGGTAAGAAAGCTCTCTTAACAAGACCACTTTATCATCTGTCACCGGTGTAGAGGGTTCAGTTAGATATCTGGTGCCTGCTACCTTCCTACTTTGTGACATGGGCTGCATTTTCGCAGGTGACTGAGGTGTAGACTGCAGAATAGATGATGGTATGTACAGCATGATTTTCTTACAAAGTTCCTCATAAGTTGTAAGTATTTTTTGTATTTCTGTGTCATTTGTTGTCATAGCTGTAGCTGCTAGAAGATGGTTTGCATTAGCAGTACGGACTTCCGTAGCTTCACTATCAATAGGCATAACTGGGTTAAAATCAACGTTAGTTTGATTTTCCTCAACACTTACATGATCAGCTTGAGGGTTTAGAAATGAGCCATGTGAAACATCATCACCTATTACATGCATTTTTGAATCAGAAACGTGACCCTGAATGGCTAAATCAGCTACATCTTTCAGCTCTAACAGGTGTGCCATACCTGCATCCTCTGACTCTAGTAAGGGTTTACTGTACATGAAACTGCTGATGTACTCAAAATAAGCCTCGTCATCACTTGACTTGAGACGCGATCAGTCCATTCCTGGCATTGGACCCAGCGACTTGGCACTCTGGAACAGTTCATCTGCAGAGAGTGAGCAAGTCTTTCTTGGTGGCCCGCACCAAGTTTTTTCTCTCACTGTCCGCCATGGCTGTTTCCCTATTCCTCGCACTTGGTCAAACAGTCCAGGGAACCTATTCAGTCCTTGATGGGTGGTGGTTTCTGTACGGCACAGTCTTTACTCTTCATCCATTACAAGTAAAACAGGGACATCTTACTCAACAAATGCAGCTGTTGGTAAGGCTGAGACATGTTTCTTCATCAACAAAAATAACTATTTTCAGAGAGAGACAATAAGACAATAAGAGACAATACAGGCATAATATCAAATTATGAAACACAATAAAACTAAATATTTACATTCACAAATGCAGGACCTTTCAAATAAAGACTGTAGGGTATTACCTTTCACACACTAGGAACAGGCACGCGACCTCAGACTGGCTCAAAGGCTAACTTACTAAATACACAACAGCGCATATTTAAAGGAACTGTTTTTCTTGCAGACCCACCCTACCATAGGAGACTAGAAAAGTGGTGAAGATCAATTCAAAAGCTCCTTCTGCCTATCAAAATAAATACCACGACGGGCTACAGGAGCAGGGTTTACCCCGCCACTCAGTCTGGCAGTGAAGAATTGTTCTGCAGAATGAGTGACCCCTAGAGGAATGGCAGCAGACCAGGCAGGGAGAAAGAGGTTGGTGTGTTTACCAGGGAAACTACAACTAATTAACCAACATCATTGCAAAAAGCAGACACAAGCAAAGCTTCGCACATAACAGTCTCTACACTTAGCTTGACTCAACCTTTGATTTACAGTTATAACAATGAAAGCAATGAAGGCAATCAGTTAGAGTTGAAGTTGGGTGGGTCCTGCAAGAAAAATGGTGGGATCCTTACCAACACGTCAATAGCATGACTGCTGGCTCTCTGAGCTTCTCTCCTTAAAAGTTGAGATGTGATAAACTGTATTAACAGTTAACATCTTATTCTATGAATTGAATTGACTTAGAACAACCACAGAACGCATCAGTAATACATTATGTAATTTACATCCACAGGTCTGGGTGACTGCTACATCTAGCTTTGAGCAGCGGACACCATAACCCAACCTCAGAAAAAGAGCATCCATTAGCACAGACAGGTTCAACTTGCTGGTCGCTGTTACAATACTAAGTTAATGAAAAATGTAACAAAGTTTCTAACAAACTAGCTAACTGTCTTGGAGTCCTGCTCTTGTCTGTGCAGCTGAGCTCTATAAGCACTGAGAACTGATCAATTTAACTGATACGTAGAATTAAATTCAGATGAGGCTTGAAGATGGGGGGAGACTACAGACAAGGTAGAGAGGAGAACTGTCAGATTGAGGGTGTACCACTGTGATTGACCTATTCATAGAGAACAGAGACATCACAATGGGTGCTAACAAATCCTGGGAAGAGGATCAGAGCTGTTGTCAATGTGAATGCTGAAATCACGACTGATCAAATACGATTGGAGTCAGTTAATACTGACTGATTTAATAGTATAATCATCAGATGAAAATATTATCAGTCGCTTGCATGCGTGGAGATGAAGCATTTTCGGGACATGTGAACAAGTAGACATTTGTCATTTTGATGTGTGTTTTGTTGACACTCATTTGGTGCTTGTGTACTATGGACAGTTGTATGTGATATTTGGGGGATTACAAACAAACTCACCAAATAAAATGGGAGCCATAATCCCAGATAATCCTATAGAAACCTCTGCCTCTCCAAAAACCAGTCAGTCATCTGGCTAGCTAGCTTCATCAGCCTGCAGCTCTGACAGCCATACAGTCAGTCAGTCAACCAACCAGCCGGGCTGTCCTTCACTGTGTGTCCTTAATACACTATGGAGCAACAAACCGACTATTAAGAGAGGTACAACTATCAGATTTGTAAGTAAAGTAAAATTATCCACAGAATGTCCAATATTAAGCTCCTTTTACCATTTAGCCATTTAGCTCAGGCCATACATTCTGTGGAATGTAGTATTTGTGAATGCTTTATCCTCATCTCTATTTCTGACTACTGTATATGCACCTTGCTACTAATTGCACTATACTGTATACTACATTCCAATGTACTGATTCATACTGTGCTTAATGATAATAAATGCATGGAAATTGGAGCCAGTTTACTCATACGCTACATCTTTATGCTGAAGAATAATCAGGTTCACAGGTAACTGTGGTCCATGCTCAGCTTGGCTAAAAAAGACAGGGCCAAAGTGAACTCATGTAAAATGCCAGCGAAAAATGCAGCTGTGGATGTGGCTCTTTACTGCTGAGTGGCAAACAGGAGTCAGGTCATGGCTTATTCATGGTGCAGGGTGTCAAGTTAAGGATGATTGTTTAATTTATATATCAATTACATCTTTCACTTTTTAATTTGAAAAGGATATCCATTTATGTGCTAACATGACATGGGTTTTCAAAATGTCTTTTTTTTCTTTTTACTACTATGTTATGTGATTTGGTTATGACCCTCCAAAGAGGATGGATGGATGGATGGACGGACGGATGGATGGATACCTGTTCTCATTTTAATTTTTTGCATGTCGTTCCGTGGATTTACTGTGACATGCTTTACGAATCCGATTAATAAATCAAGATAACGTTTCATATTTCCGACAGCACTTGAAGGCAGCTGCAGCCCTGCTGCCTGCAGATTCAGGGAGAATAGGCTCTTTTTTGTGCTCTTGGCTCCTGATTGGCCGAGCGGGCTGGGGAAGGGGGCGGGGCTTGTGTATGAGTCCTGGCACCAGTCTGCTCTGTAAGCAGTGAAAGGTGGAGAGATTTTCACCATCACACACTGTGACTGTCACACGCGCGCGCCCACACACACACACACACGCAGCTTCAGACCCGGGACACATCGAGACGGTGAGTAGACTAACCTATTTCAACATTTACCTCCGAGATACGAGCTGTCATCGCGTGATTAGCGTTGCTTTACTGTGTCCTCGCGCTACGCCATCCTCTCGTGCCTCACTGAATGAACGATGAAATTCATGTCATATTTATAGCGTTATTTAGGTCTCGCGCTGCAGTGGCATGGATATGGGCCTATATTTAGCTTTTTATATGGCGGACCGGCAGACTGTCATTGTGGTGCACGGTGCTCCCCATCACAATGGCAGAAGGGAGTGGGCGTGTGAAGGGGATCACTGTGTCTCATGCGGAGCTCTGTGCGTTCGTGTCTCTTTGTTATGGTGGTGCCGCAGTCGGGATGGTACACCCCTCCTGCTGAAAAACCACCAGGCTGTAGTACTACTCCAAAGATGCTCCCGTTATCATCCTGCGTGAGCTCAATGCTCCTCAACGCTCACTAATGAGTGTGCAGTTTGCTCATTCCATAGCATGTATTTCAGACTGTATCTCTTTAACTTAATATTGCAATAAGGGACTGCTGTTTGTCTCTATGATATTTAGGACAGGAGCATATTTCCCCCCACAGCAGTCAGGTGCAGCTCCACAGGCCTTGTTATATAAAGGCTTTTTTTCCTGACGTTACTGAGTCTATACACCAGTTTTGGTAAGAGTCTGCCATGTTCTATATGGACTAAGCCTGTCGTTATACAATAAACCCCCCAACCCCCCCCCACAAGACACATATCCACACATGCTGTATCCTGTGTCTCTATGTGGATTAGTACACATTGTTCCATCTCTGCTCATGTATTTTCTCTCTCTGGCTGCTTCTTTGCTTTGATCTTCGGTCCATTTGTCCTTAGAAATGGGACATGTGTCGTTGGAGGACGGTAGCTGCATTGTAAACTCATTAATACATGTGCACAGACAAACTGTAGGACTGCTCTCAGAGTGGTAACCTCTTCCGTCGTCCGTTTAAAGAAGAAGGGGCTCTAAAGTTGGAGTGAACATCAGAGTGTCTGTTCTGTATCTGCTTATGAAATCCAACACACTTGGCTGCAGGGTGTCAAGTTAAGGATGATTGTTTAGTAGATGATTGTTTTCAAATTGTATTTTTCTTTTTATTACTATCTTATGTGATTTGGTCATGACCCTCCAAAGAGGATGGATGGATGGAGGGAGGGATGGATGGAGGGATGGATGCAGGGATGGATGGATGGATGGATGGATGGATGGATGGAGGGAGGGAGGGATGGAGGGATGGATGGAGGGAGGGATGGATGGATGGATGGATGGATGCCTGTTGTCACTTTGCTTCCATTGAAGGGTAACGCCATCAGTTTTACCAATCAAAGTGTGTTTACGGTTCCGGGGCAGGCTTTATATTACTTTTTGTTTACATAAGCAGTTTACTCCATAAGACCTGGAAACACACTTTAATGTGGAGAATTGGTGGAGTTACCCTTTTACCGATAAGTTGTCAACTATTAAATTTATCAACTATTTTGATAATCACTGATTTTTTTTTTTTTGAGACAAAATGTCTAAATTCTCTTGTTCCAGCTTCTTGCATATGAAAATGACCTGGCTTGTCCATTGAATATCGTTGGTTTGTGGACAAACGTGTCATCTTGGGCCTTGGGAATCACTGATCTGTATTTCATAGAACAGACGATTAGTCAAGAAAATAATCAACAGATTTATCGACGTTGAAAGTGATTGCTAGTTGCAACCCTATTCTGGAGTCTTGTGCAATAATCCAACCTGACGTATTATCTTTGGAAGATTTAGGGTCTAGACAAGAATTTAAAATCATGTCTGTGGGTCAGGGGACAATGCTTTGTGCTCATGCACTTGCTGCTGGCTCCTGCAGGGTTGAAGAGATCATTTTTCTGACACTGTGTTGGTGTAGGATTTTTTGTCTGTCTAGCTCTGCCTACTTGTTGCCTTATTACAGTCTGACCCTGTCTCTGTCACTCATCTGTCACTCTGTGTTTAATTTAAACATCCTCTTGAGTTTGGATTATTTATTTTTGTGACATAACTAATAGGCATGATTAAAATGTCTCAATATGTGATGATAGATCAAAACATTATTTTCACATGTATATGAATAGATAAACATTATGATAGAGAGCAATTCATATTTTGATATTATGTTATGTTTTTTTGTTATGTTTATGTCCAAATTTTCCATAGAGCTGCAATGACCAGTTGATTGATTGATTGATTGATTGATTGATTGATTGATTAATTGAATGAAAGAAAATGATTTGCCAACTATGATTATAATTCAGTCCTTTCAATCCTTTACAAAAGATAATTCATGTAATGCTTGGACAAATTGAAAGTGGAAGCTGTGACCATTAGGCGATTTGAGGGGGATACCATCCCTGCTGAAAAATGGCAAAATGCATCTCCCTTGTTAACCCTCTCCATTAATAGAAGAAAGAGTGCAGGGACGGAGGGGTTGTTTAATTGAATATGTTTAGTGTGCCTGAATCATTGATCCTCCTCACTCCTCCTCCTTACTGAGGCGAGAATCTATTGTCCCGATCATGGTTCTGAAACCAAGAGAACCACATTCAGTTTGCTGTTCGTGAGTGAATGCCATAACTTAACAAACAACAAATTGCTTCTGGCCGTGACTATTATTTTCATTATCAATCAATTAAACATCAGAAAATAGAGAAAATGCAATTTTTTCAACATTTTAAAACCCGTGAATTACCAATTTACTACAATGTGAGTGCATGAAACGCAGCAAATCCCAAATTTTTCCTATCTGGTTCTGTACGTGTCTTTGGCCACCAGACCCCTAATTTTCTTTTCTGTTCTTTTTTTTAACAAAGCATGTGTAATGATCATTAAAATTCAATTAAAAATGTTTAAAACACAAGTTTATAAGCTTGTCATGACTCAGGACTTTTAGGGATAATAAGTGTCTGTGACTAGTGGACAGAAGATGCTAGTTTAAAAATGATAACCATGCTGCTGTAGATGTTTTGCATATTATTGCAGCATATCAGTATTTGCAGTGACATCCATTAGAGCAGGGGTCTCGAGCTGCCAATGCCTGAGCCTCCCTCCCCTCCATCCTACTGGTGACCTAATGGCAAAAATATAACATAATCCGGCCGCAAAATAATTTTTTGAAATTATCAGCATTTTTTTTCACACTAATTTATTACTAATTTACACTAATTTACTATTTTTTATTTTTTTTATTTTATAATTTACTAATTTACTATTTTATTTTGAAGTAGACTAGTCACAGGAAATGCAATGTCTTCAGTTTGCACCACTGACACTGCATCTACAGAGCAAAACATCAGTCATTTTTCAGAATTTGTGGACAGCAGATCAATTTATAAGTCTGGGAGTAGTTTTATTCAGTCTGTGGGAGTAATGGATAAGAAGGAGCTGTTTGATGAAGCGCTACAGGCAACAGGATGCACACCTCCAACTTATCAGAGATGTAGCAACTCCTTTTCCCTCATTATCAGGTTACTTGGTATCAGCTGAAATCCGACATATTGCCAAACAGGCGTGTTTGCTTTTTGCTTCGAAAAAACAAATCCTCTGCCATCATCTTGTCAGTCAGCTCTCTCCAAGCTAAAACTCAAATGTGCCACCTGTTTCAGAGTAGACACCTCTGGTCATATTGTCTGTCATTGGACTGTTAATTAATAAATGAATAGTCCTTTTTAATAAAAAAAAGCAAAATGACGGTTGGAGCGGTAAGTAATGTAATCGGTTTAAGTCTGACAACAGTGTAACACCGGGTTAAGCGACTACAAAGCCAAGCCTAGTGCAAGGTTTAAATAAGTTGATTATTAAAACAGAAAAAAGATTTGCTCTGTTAAAAACTAATGTGCATAAAGATGTTTAATTCAGTTTGTATTTTTCTTGTATGTGCTGGCAAGAAGTACAGAAGTCCAAATGTATGTCATTTGTTAGTTCAGTGCAAGGTTTCAATAAGTCATTGAAGATTAAGAACTAGCTCTGCTAGTAGTTGCCAGGAGCAGAACAGCCGACTTCCTGTGATGGCTTTTAGAGAAGCGAAGAAGAGTTGAATTCCAGTGTGTAACGTTAAGCAGAGCTAACAGAGCTAACTGGGTTAGGGTTACTTGGTATCTGATCAGTGCATAGACTCATGTACTTGCCGATTTCAATACCTGCATTTTCGGCAGTATCAGCAGCATTTCCGATACTGGTATTGGAATTTGAACAACTCTACAAATAAGTGACTATTTTTTTTTGCTTGTTATGAAAAGTTCACATAACCATCAGTTTGAAGTGTACCTCTGCAAAATCTCCATTTGTAGGGCTGTGTCGCCCTAACACTTCGCACTAGAGGTGTATTGGGATTTGGCCTCTCTTCTAATGTCCAAGGCCTTGAACCCAAGCTTTTAAAACCACTGCTCCTACCCTGCCTAAGACTACAAGCAGGAAGTCAGATGGATTATCAGAGCTGTTCTAATGCATAGCTGTTGTGATGCTGATGCCATCATTTCTGTTTTAGGGATTGGTGGGATTACAAGCAATCCCTCCCAGATTAACAGTCAGGCAAGCAGATCTATCCAGGTATACCCCACATTTCCACTCAATTCTCAGAGGCCTTCAGGCCTTCAGAGTCACATAGGTTTCCGATGAAACAGAAAGTAAACTAGTCATCCGGCTGGTCAACAATTAACTGTATAAGTAATTTTGCATCATGACAACTTACATCACAATGAACTTCTTTAAGAGGAAATGTGTCGACTCTTCAGTCAACAAGTCAACCAGGCAGAGGCAGTACAGTAGATATATGATCTAATAGTGGTGTAGCCCCCTCAGGCAATCTACGCCCTGATAGTAGTTTGTAAGATTATGTAACACTGGGGTCATAACATGAAGTTATCTCTTCAGGTTTCTGCTTTATATACACCCAGGGCTGTATGAATGAGCTACATGCCTCTGACAGAATCCTCTAACCATAGGGAAGTCTTCCTGAGATAGTGAAAAGGAGGAATGGAATGAAAAGATGATGAATGTGTAGATTCAAATAAGCACTTTATAAACATCCTACTAAGCCACTAGCAAAGCGCAATAGTATGAATGGCAGTTTGAACCGAGGCAGTGAATTAGGATGTCAGGGCCCAATGGTAACAGAGAGCATTAAACCCTTAAGTGTAGTATTTGAACATTCATTCAGACTGCTTTGATTTGGATTAATGATTGCCTTTATGACTGCGCTAAAATATATTGTTCGATTTAGTTAAATTATTATGTTTAATGTGGTTGTTGTCTCAAGGGACACTCACAATTGTCAAACACTTACCATACATCAGGCTTTACTCAAACATTAAACACAAGTATCTTCACTTGACAGCCCTTTATTGTTCAATTATTGGGTCCATTACCCTTAAACCACTTTTATCACCAATATAAATAATCATATCATGACCTTGATGCATTGGAAAGGATAGTATGAGATGTTTAGCTAATATTCAATATGTTAGTGCATGTTGGATACTAGCAATGTTGCTGCCAATGACAGAGAAGATAAACTGAGGCAAACTGCAGATAATCAGTGCCAAGGTAATAGTCTCACCCATACTTGCTAGTGAAGACACAGTGCTAAAATATTTTCCCTTTGAGTCTGTGAACACTGTAAAGTTGGCCTAATGCTATGCTGGTGAGAATGTGGGTGCAATCTGGTGCATCAGCTACTGTTGAGAATGTGTCGAAAGACTTTCAGTACACTTAATTTGCAATAGTAATTTTGATTTATTATTGATGATCTCAGAAAATTACGTTAACTTTGATCTATCTGTTGGAAAGCATTTCTATTGCCACTTGTATTTTTCAGAGCATCATTGTGCAAACAGATCCTTCATGTTATCAACTCTAGAGTTGGTGAGGAGGTAGCTATGTTTCTCACGCAGCTTGAACCTACTTTAGTTGTGGGTCCCATGGTAATCTTTCACCTTTGTGAAAATGAAAGGCTTGAAAGTTGATGGAAGTTTGCTCATTAATGTTGCTTTGTGACACAGGCCCTGGCATTAACAGGAACCTCGGGGAGGGCTGTGGGCTTTAAATAGGCACATTAACCAGACACACACTTGGGATTTCAGAGGTTGGTGTTGGATGGGCCAGATACAACAGAAATCAGTTAGTGCAACCATAAATATGTTATTTAGATTTTACATTTCAACCATCAGGTTTTGGTGTAAACTGAAACAAAATAGGGAAAGAATAAACCTGATCAGGGTCCACAGGATTTCCCCAGTTACGTTGACATTTTTTAATTATTAAACTGCAGTTTCTCCATGTGCATAACAAAACATAAGTTCCTGTCTCGTAGTCCATCTTGCGATGCAGCGACCCCGGTTGGGAACCGTCTTGAATCTTGTATTAGCAGACTTTTTGTGGTTTTGCTAAAGTTAAACAACAGTTGACTCTAAACCTTGGGAGCAGTCTGAAAAAACTGTCGTGACTCCAAGAGCCACATAGTATGCACTGTTTTGTTTCTTTTAACCACGTCACGCAATCAAAAATCATTCTGTGACCAAGACTGTAAGAAGCACTTGAGAGTTCATAAAGCTAGTAAGTGGACCTTTAAGTTACCACTATTTTGTCAAAACAAATATTTTGTTTGCTCTCAAAATTCTACAGCTCTTGTGACGCTTTACTAACACATCAGTGGGCATACTATACATATTATACAAATTCTTGTTTATTCAGCTTTTTATGCATCTTGCCCTATTGGAATGAAAAATATGTAACTGTAAGTTAATAATGGCATCTATTACTGATATGCTTGCTCTTTCAGAAGCAGTTTAACCAATAAATACCAAACAATTAAAGTACAACTATAAAGACTGTCCCCTTGACTGACCTGAATGTATGTTAGAGATGCAGCAAACAGATCAGAGAGTTCAGAGGAAACAACAAAGGTCGTCCTCTCCTGCTGAGGGAAGAGGCAGAGATTCAGATCAGACCTGACATCATACGGTACAGTAGAGCCACAGAGGATGGGATGAGCTTGTGTCTTTTTCATTCTCATCATCCTCTCCCAGCGACCTTCCATCAGTGTGTGTTTGTGATTTGAATCAAGCAAAGGTCTTTTCTGTCCTGCTGATCACGGTTGCTGACATTCAGATCAGACCTGACACTGGATGGTAAAATAGAGTAAAGGACAAAATGTACAAAATATCCCCTTCTATCAATCGTCTAAGAGACACTAAATGATAGACCCTTTGCACAGGACAATAGCAGGAGTTCATGATTTAAGCTCAGAATTCAGATTAAGAGTGACAAATCAGAGTTGACCTTGTTTTCTTTCAAAAACTAAATAAGGATGTGAATGGTAAATACTATCTCTGACATTTACATGTCTATTTCACATAAGTCCTGTACAATTGTCTGTGTTATTAGTACACTAACGTTGCTTAAAATCACATTTAGTTTTGGTTGATGCTTCCATATCTTGTGTTTATTTCGATCAATTTTTTTGTTTTAGGACTTTTAAGGAAATTATTTAATGTAAAAGAAATAGATTAAATAGTTTCATCAGGGCTCAAGAGCAATGACGTCCCGTTGACCCAGGGTCCAAAGAATATGTATTTGCAGCGAGCAGAGATCGTCTACATGACCCCTCTCGGACAAATGGATTTGTATGTTTAAATATGTACAAATATCTCGACTCAGCGCTGACTACAACTGTCCTCTCAAGAAGTTACTATAGTTATAATATCACATAGCCAGGCATACCTTCACACTGCTTTTTCAATGCTAATTGCTATCACTGACATGCTAATCAGCACGAGAGCTATGAAAAATATGACACGCTCAAATTGGCAAAGGAAGCAGTAAACTCTCTTTCAACAGTGCTACATTGTGAACAACAAATCTGTGTTGAAAATCAGCAGGAAGGCTGGTTAGCTGTTAGCAGCAGGTGGGCAGCAGATGAGTCCTGCGTTGTGTTTGGCTACTGAAGCTGGCGGCTACAAACCTTATAGCTTACAGACAATGGTGCTAAAAGTGACAACAGAGATAACAGCTAACAGAGCAGACACATGTCTGCAAATGTGAATGTGTTTGCTCCCGTCCAGCCACGTTATTCAAGGTTTCTCGGGCTTCATTAAGTCAGGACAGAGTGTGGACGATGGTCACGTGAATACGTTTGAATGTACAGCAGAGGCAGAACCACATATGAGTGTGTTAGCAAAAACTCCAAAATAAAAACTGTGTTGCCTTCCTCCTACGCTCCAATGAAGAGATCACAGTTGGACTCTGAGCTGTAGTATAACCAGTCAGAGGAAGTAGAGAGATGAAATATGAAAAGATGCAATATCATTCATTGTACTAAACTGTTCTCATTTATTATTGCTCACTTTGAAAACAAAACACACTAAATATTTTTTTGCTGTGAGTCATCGGGCCGGTGGAATAAGCTGACTATCTGCACCTTTCTGTCATATACTGATGCTATGTGTATGTGTGTGTGTATGTGTGTGAGCTGTGTGTGTGTGCATCTGGATAGGTTGGCACAGTGTGTCGTCAGCAGTAATCTAAACTGCTGCTCATCACAGACACACTGTACATGCGTGTGTGTGTGTGTGTGTGTGTGTGTGCGTGTGCGTGAGATTGTTTCTGTGTGTCAGAGCTTGTGCCTGTCAAGAACGAGACAGAGAGGAGCTGCTGAGTCACCATGGCGACTGGCTGGGCAGCCATGACAGGATTTTATTAACATGTTGCATGCTGTGAGTCTGAAAAAAATGGTCTTAATGTCTAAATTACAGCCTTAGTGGTGCATTTCCTTTTATTTTCAGGTCCAGGTCTATACCCTCGAGCACCCTGCAGAGGGTATAGACCTGGTCTAGTGTTCTGCCACCAGGAAAACCGAAATTGTTCCTCCTGAATCTGAGGCCGAATTCTCCTCTCCAGTACCCTGGAATAGACTTTCCCAGGGAGGCTGAGGAGTGTGATCCCCCGATAGTTGGAACACACCCTCCAGTCAGTACTCAGGGCGGATCTCATCCACCCCCGGTGCCTTGCCACTGAGGAGCTTCCGGACCACCTCGGTGACTTCAGTTTGAGTAATGAATGGATCAACCTCTGAGTCCCCAGCCTCTGCTTCCTCTATGGAAGGCGTGTCAGTTGGATTGAGGAGATCCTCGAAGTATTCCTTCCACCGCCCGACAATGTCCCAAGTCGAGGTCAACAGCTCCCCACCTCCACCGTAAACAGTGTTGGTGGAGGACTGCTTCCCCTTCCTGAGGAGGCAGATGGTTTGCCAGAATTTCTTCGAGGCCGACCGGTAGTCCTCCTCCATGGCCTCCCCGAACTTTTCCCAGACCCGAGTTTTTGCTTCCGCAACCGCCCGTGCTGCCCACACTTGGCCTGCCGGTACTCGTCAGCTGCCTCAGGAGTCCCCCGAGCCAACCAGGCTCGGTAGGACTTCTTCTTCAGCTTGACAGCATCCCTTACTTCCGGAGTCCACCATCAGGTTCGGGGATTGCTACCACGACAGGCACCAGAGACCTTACGGCCACAGCTCCGGACAGCCGCGTCAACAATGGAAGTGGAGAACATGGTCCATTCGGACTCAATGTCCCCAACCTCCCTCGGGATCTGGTCAAAGCTCTCCCGGAGGTGGGAGTTAAAGACCTCCCTGACAGAGGGTTCCACCAGATGTTCCCCTCACAATGTGTTTGGGTCTGCCAGGTCTGTCCAGCTTCCTCCCCTGTCAGTGCCCTGACTCAACATAGTTATTAGAACCCAAAGTATGATCTTTTTCTGAACCTAACCAAGCTGCAACCATTGGAATCTGAAGGCCACTGACCCAGCTGCTGTATCGGCAGTGTTTCCCACATATTGACTAATTTGTTTCAGTGCGCCACAGAATCAACATTGTTGTGTTCCGTTTATAATTTTTTTAACGCTACTTAAAAAGGCAGCATTCTCTTAAGCTGCTTCATGCTCCACTTTGTCCCCCAGCGCGTCTTTAAATGTCTTGGTCTTATTTCTGGTTCTCACTCACAAGTTTGATGAGAGCAGTGAGAGTAAACCAAATAGCAAAGTTGCGGGATACAAAACCAAAACAATGTGCTGAAAGATGGTCAAACACTCTATAGAAAGCTGAGGGGAACTGCAGTGACAGGTGATATGTCATCGCTGTATGCGATTTCTTAAACCAAAATTATACTTTTTACATCCCCTAGTGATCAAGGAACCGGTAGGGCCCAAGAGACGTAGCTTTCATCACGTAAAACTTGTAATAAGGATGATTCAATTCATTTTGAATGTTTTATGCTACTAAGACGAAAGATGATGTTACTGTAAATCACTACATTTAAATCATACCATAGGGAATGAAATAAAAAATACTAACTTATTACTCAGGTCTGCAGCTAGGTTTTTGCTTTCCTCTATTACAGAAGTAACAGTCTCAGTTCATGATGAAATAAATGGGAATAAAAAAGGTTACAGTTACAGTGTTTGTTAACATTCCAGCAGGTTGCTGTAGTGGTGTTAATTAAATATCACTAAGAAACACTTAACTCTTACAACAGCTACTTCTATAAGTATCTGATAACACTTTTTTAGATGTATTTGTTGTTTCAGGAAGTTTTGAGACAGTATCGTGCATGTGCATTGTGCAGCATTTTTCCTAAATTGCTGTAGCCGTCCCTTCAACTGTTGCTGCTTAACGTCCCGATTTATTTTTGGATGACAAAAGCACAAACAGCCCCTGTTATTCTCCCCCCTCTCTCACACACACACACACACACACACACACACACACACACACACACTCACACACTCTGTTCTCTTGTCACAGTGTCTCTCTGTCTCTTCACCTGTGTGTGAACCCTGCAGCAGGCTGGGCAACAAAACTGAAAATGCTGAGAGACTGGGTGCTCCTGTCTACACTGTTTTCACATTAACTTATCATGTACGCTGAGCTGAAAAAGGTCGCGGACACTTTACATAACGCAATCCTCGTGAAATGTATCGATAAACATCTGACACCGGCATATGAAGAGCGAAAGATATTGTTGATACTTGTCAATAGAAGTCATATTACATGTTGTGGGTGCACGTCTTCTAAAAAAAAAAGATTTATGGTTCAGAGCGATGGAGATGATCCTTTATTGCGTTTTCAATGGGCAACAAGCTCTTGAATGCAGGAAGAAACAGCTCCCCGGGGTAACTCACTTCTTCATTCACTGTTGTTACATCATTAGCAGATTGTACTGTGACGTATCACTGAGCTGGACTGACCTGCGACGAGGCTGTAAAGCTAACTCGTATCACCCTGTCGTGTATAAACAGCTGTGTTCTGCTGTGGGGTGGGATGATGGTGACATATTTTTCTTTTAGTGTGTCTGCGTTTCTGGCTTTATTTAATCGCTGATGTCTGTCTTCAAACAGATCAGTCGGGGCTATTGACAAGTTGAGATTGCTGTTGCTTTGACAGTAATTGATAGTGGTGTGGAAGACTGGTCTCAAGCCCATTCCTCCAAACTGTGAGCATCCACTTCTTCTATTATTCAACAGCAGACAATCATCCCATCATCACATTGGACCTCATGCAAGAAGAAAAAAAAATAGAATGTGATAATTTGGTAATTCTTTCTGACATTTACTCACTATAAACTGTACAAAGACAATATATTTAATGTCTAAGCCGATCGACTTTATTGATTTTTGTTTAAACAAGAAGGGACAGGGGAAACCAAAGACTGGGAAAGTCGTGGAACGTTTCAAAAACGCCTGTTTGGAAAATTCCACAGGTCAACAGGTTAATTGGTAACAGGTGAAAGAATCATAACTGGGTATGGAAGGGCCGTCCTCGAAAAGCTTGGTTGTTCACAAGCAAGGATGGGCCGATGTTTACCACTTTGTTAAACACGTGATTGTATGAAGTATATTACTGCATGAACTCAGAAAGACTTTGTAGAACTGTTGTTGGAAAACACAGTTCGTTTACAAATGACTGTATTCGGATATACAGAAAATATTTATGCACAGAATCGCAATTTTTGGGACTCAAAGTCAACAGAATTTGTCATCATCATGCAATCACCAATTTACAGAAAGTGTCTTTTGTATGTTGATTGCTCAAGAATACTTGGACATGTAGCTCCACCGGGGGAGTTCCACCCAGGGGAGCCGGGATTTGAACCAGTGCCCTTCCGATCACTAGTCACCTGCTCTACCCACTGAGCTATAGCCGCCCCAAAATGCTCTTGAATGCTTTTTCAATCACAATAATGTAGAATCACATTAAGTGTAAAAAGTTGGAAGTTTGGAAACCAGCATGATTGATTAATACATTCGATGATATTTCTTGCCTCAGCTGCCTGGGTGTTTCATTCGTCTATTTTTTTAAAATTAGCAAATGTGATAAATGCCTTTGATGCGTGAGGCATATGTTTTTCCCTATTGTATTTGTTGTTTAATAATATTTTAAAATACTAAAGAAAACATGTATAGTGTTATAAATTCCTGCTACATTATTTTGCTTTGGCCAACTATGTTTACTCCTTTTTAGCAGCTACACTGTTGGCTAGTAACAGGTTAAGAAGTTGGTTTTCTTTCTGCGAAGACTGGCTCCTTGACACTGTGCTGAGTATGGAAGCAACAGAACCAACTCAACAGCAAGTTTTCAGCATAATCAGACTTAGTTACTAATGTGATGTTTGTATCAGTCACCACTAGGGATGTAATAATATACAGTCTTACCGTCATGGGACACTGACAACGTCTACCAACATTTCACATACGCATTCATTCATGGCACTGTTAAAGTCTTCTTAATCGTAATGTCATGGTAGACGTCGTATTTATCACATGTGCCCTGTGTAAAAGTGCTTTACTTTGTATATTGTATATTTCGGTTCTGTACACTGTTGGCATTCTGTGGACAGCAAAGGAAGAGTTTCATTGCATAATTGAGAACATGTTTCTTTACTGTGCATATGACAATAAACACTTTGAATCTTGAATCGCATTGAGGACTGTTTATCATGATGATTTTGTACCGTGAGCTTTTGGTATCTTTACACCCCTAGTTTTGATTGTACAGTAATGTGTTTGATTTCCTGCCAAGCATTTGCGTGTTTTTATGATTGTGTGTAATGTGTGTGTGTGTGTGTGTGTGTGTGTGCGTGCTTGCATGAGAGATTCTGTTCTGGAGGATCAGATGAT
>OMLP01041060.1:0-13427 GCA_900302685.1 Spondyliosoma cantharus | reverse complement strand
GGGTCCCATGGGCAAAGACCCAGCCACCAGGCGCTCGCCTGCGAGCCCCAACCCCAGGCCTGGCTCCAGGGTGGGGCCCCGGTAACGCCAATCCGGGCGACGTACACTTCCTCGTTGTTATTTCATCCATTAGGGGCTTTGGAACCGTTCTTAGTCTGACCTGTCACCTAGGACCTGTTTGCCTTGGGAGACCCTACCAGGGGCATTAAGCCCCGGACAACATAGCTCCTAGGATCATTCAGGTATTCAAACCCCTCCACCACGATAAGGTGCCGGTTCAAGGAGGAGCCTTGAATAAGTCTCTAAATCTCCATTTGCATCTTTGTATTTCCTGGGCCACCACTTCTCAGTGATCAAATCAAATGTTATTACCAGTACCTAGAATTCGATACCGGTAGCCAGCAGTATTGTTTTTCTATAATATTCGATAATATATCATGAGTCATATTATATCACATATAAAACTAGTGAACATACAAACTTTTGAAGAAAACAGCTACATTTAGCTGTTCCTGCTGCCATAAGAAAATAATAAATAATATCTGATGTTACTCATGTCTGATGGGCGCAATTGACATACATAAGTGACAGTTGCTACCTGGAGTAGGCCTGAGCGATATGGCTGAAAAGTCTATCATGATAGTGAAGTTTCATATCAGTCGATATCATTAATTATTGATCATTTTTTAATGATCTGTCATTTTCGAAGATATGTTGAAGAAATGTTGAATTCAATCTCTTTATTTGGAATTTAGACACATTGCCAAGGTAAATAAGTAATACTTTTTATGTTAACTAGGGATATGGGCAGTTTTTCACTGATTGAGATCGGCAATTTTGAACGTGGACCCAAGCGTTGGAGCACAATTTGTGGCAGAACTCAGACACGCGCACTATGCATTGCCATGTGTCGGCAAGCAATTGGCAGGTTAAACGGAGGACGATGCTTAGAGCAGTAATGCTCAGAAAGATTTGGGATGAAGTGAAGACGTGTTATGCCAGAAGTGTCCTTTCTTGCTCCCCTTGAATTAACGTGGTCAATAAAATATGCAAGATTATCTGTTTGTTTCTGTATTAAGTTATTTACTGTCAGTTTAGTAAGTGACTAATGTGCTAGTTTACTGGATAATGGTTTAATAGCCAATTTATGTTTTGGTAAATGTACATTTATGTTTGATCGCTTATATCCTTTGAAAGTAATAAATTATGCAAGCTATGCATTTGTGATATTTCTATTTTAATTCTATTTTTGCATTAGAGTTGTACCAAACACCCTTTATGATTTTGTGTAATTTTATTTCATCTAGTTGTCATAGCATGCTTGACAACATGTATGTGCAAAATAAATGCCTGTGACCAAAAGGACACTTTGATTTCGGCTAGACGGGGGCTATACTGGGCACTCCAATCACAATTAAATCAAAGATGTGATTAGTTGCATTCTGTAAAGTTTCAAGTAATTGCCCTTCCCTTCTGAGCCCTTACTTAGGCCCTTAAAGCTAAACATTATCTGATTGATGATCACCAGCAATGATAGCTTTCTGAGGTTATTAATCATTTATCCACAAGGGGGCAGTACAGACCAGTTTTGAGATTGTGTTCTTAAGCATACAGGGTTCGTAATAATGGACACAACAGAGGGACGTCTGCTTTGATACATTCTCATGCTTGGGAAAGAGCTGAAAAGATACTTTCCTAAGCATACTTTTATACCATCCTTTTGTAGTTATGGCACTTTCTGTGTCTCCACCATGCCTAACTGATATGTGTTTGTGTTATATGACACACTCAAGCTACCCTTTTTCCTGAACAGAAACATGACATGCATACTGTTATTCTGCTTTTATTTTATCTCTGACCATGACCAGAAAGCCCAAGCTCACCGTGATGTTGAGATAGACGCTGCGCTTTTCTTGGTCGTAGCTGACAAAAACCGACTTCATCCCGACGTAGGACACATCAATGGAGCGAGGGAAGAGGAAGAAAACAGCCAGACTGGACAGTAACAGGCAGACCACCACTGATGCGGATACATACAACTTCCTGAAAAAGGACACAAGACAATCTTACACAGATGTCATTTCACATTTTATCCGTACTATCAATGTCACATCACCCTATAGAAGAAAGTGATTATTTGCAACATGGATCACAGTATGTGAAACGGTCTAATGATAGACCATTCAAACAGTGGAATTAGCCTGTTAACATTAACAGTTATCTACCAAGAATGCATTTTTTGGTGGATTTGATTGGCCAATGCACTGCTTTGCTGGAGGATGCTATTTTCTGTTGCAGCAAATGATGAGTGAGATTATTTGCTGAGCAACATTTTTTCCCTAGATGCCTCTGCATTAACACAAAGGAGGCTTGGTCTTTAAATAAAGTGGTATTATTAAAGGAACATTTCAACAGAAGATATTTCCAAATTTGTGAACCAACAATATTTGACTAGTGGTAGACAGGAAGTAAATTGAGCCATGTGATTATCACAAACTACCGCACAACGGGATGATTAAAAACCTCTGCTTGAAAGGCATTGTTCAGTATTGGGTGAAAGACTCCTATTCACCTCCTTCCTTAAAAGTGAGAAAAATAAATGTATATGATTGGTTCATCTAGGAACTGCCTACACACTCTGACAACATGAGGCCATAAATTGTCCTGCACCAGGAGGAAACCAGGACCCTCCGCACCAGCATAAGGTCTGACCTGATTGTGCTGCAGGTACGCCCTCATGCTACCAGTAGACACAAGGACACTAGCAGACCACAAAACTAGAGAAGAATCAGTCAGGAAGGATAAGGAGAGAGCAACTGTCTGAGGCCATCACATTCTCTTTTTGGGGGTTGTCTTGCTTTTATCTCTCCATTGCACCTGCTGTCACTTTCATTTGCACCAAAGCAGGTGGAATTGATTCATAATCGCTTGTGCCTCCTAAATGGATAGATTGATATCCCTGAAGTTGAACTGATTTGGTGTTACACTCTGACAAACGATCCCTTATTTATTTTTTTGAGCATTGTAGATGCAAGTTTCTATTACGTCTTGCTTCGATTCATGTATTGGGAAAGAACCCTCTTATATCAAAATGCCCCATGTTGAGTTTTCTTGATTACTGTAACTGTCCATCAATCCTTTCTTCTGTGAGATGGTAGTTATTATAGATTAACTAATGACAATTCATTTTAATAAGAACTGCAATAGAGATGCAATGCTTAGGTGATTAAGTCTTGCGGCAACAGCCCTGCATTCAGATGTGGCAGTCAGTTGCTCCTTCAATCTTCGCTATATTTATGATCTATTTTTCTATGTTTTTGATTCTATGCCTGCTTCGACTGAAGTATGCATTGCCTATGACAGAGATGCACTCATCAACATTGGAAAAGGAAGTGTGGGATTTGGATTAAGTGCAGGAGACACGCGAGGATCTCCACCAGCGGCATCTGCCAAGCGGCCATCCAGAACAACAGGACAAAACATCACATAAAGCGCTTCGATCGCTCCATGAAGAGAGGAAAGAGAGGCAGCATCAAAGCTAGGATAACCAAACTCAGACCAAATGTTGGTCCTCTACCAGCCTTCTTTTGGCTAATGTCCAGTTGCAGGAGAATTAAGTGGATGAGGTGCGACTCAGGCTCACTTAGAAAGTTACAGGACTAGTCTGAAAAAAACAGACTGTCAAAATGTTCAGAGATGCTGGCATTCAAGATAAAAGTCTTGAAGAATACACATATTTAGTGACACCATATATCAACAAATGTATTGGTGACGTGGTGATCATAAAGACTGCAAGATCAATTCCCCAAGCAGAAGGCCTCAATGAATGGAGATGTGAGGGCTCTTTTCAGAGCCAAAAAAACTGCCTTTCAGTCAGGTGACAAGGACGCATAACAACTCTGCCAGAGCAAGAGTGAAAGCTGGAATCAAGGAGGGAAAGAGGAGACATCAGCAGAGACAGGAAAGGGACCTCGACAAAAACAGCAACATATTCAAAATGTCACAGGAGTGCCCTTATCATGGGTGAGGCCATGTTGCTGGATATGCTGAACACATTTTATGCTTTGATCTCCTAAAGAAAGAGTCAGCTGTGACGTCTACTCCGCTTCCAGAGGACTGGCCATTGTAAGTAACCACAGGTGGTGTGAGAAAAATCCTGTTGAGACTGAATGTAAATAAGGTTGCTGGTCCAGATAATATACTTGACTGTGTACTAAACACATGTGCCAGTCAGCTAGCAGATGTAATTAGTGACATTTTTAACATCTCACTCTCACAGGAGATTGTCCCCTCTTGCTTCAAGACAGCCATCATCTTTCCTGTACCTAAATAATCTGCTGTGTATAGTCTTAATGACTACCACCCTGTGGCTCTCACCCCCATTCTGATGAACCACTTCAAGAAACTGGTTCCTCAGTATGGGTGGGGAATCACAGGGCCCCTCATGACACAATACGATACGATAGGATACACAATACATGGTCCTCAAAACCAATTATATCACAACACAGTGATTCTGCGATAATCAACATATTGCAATCATATAATGAGACATAAGAAAATTTGTATAACTGAAGAATATAAAATGCCCGTAAAAAGCTACATTGCAAGATTTTTCTATTTATTCACTGCAATCACAATCACAGCAGCCAAAGGACACTGGTATTGTAATACACAATAATAATAGTAAAAGAGTATACTAACCCTAAACAATACAATAAAAAAGTAAGTAAGAAATAGAAATAGACTCATTTACATTGTATATAAATAAAGTTTTTTATGTGATAAGCGCCACCATAAGGAGCCATGAAACAGTGACCAATTGGCTGGGAAATCCGTTTAGAGCGCCTTATTTTTTAAATTAAAATATTGATATTTGGTGTCCGTGTATCGATACTTGTATCGCATGAGCAAGGATGATGATAACATCATACAATTCCTGCAGTGCATTTTCTCTGGGCAGACAATATGGTCAACATTTCAGCATCAGAAATTCACTGTCCATCCACTTTAACTGCGCTTGAGCGCTAAGGAATATTTATGTAGACACACAATAATGTGCACACGCTCGCCAAATCAGTATCAATTTTATGTGGAAAAGGTTTCCATGCAATAAAAAAAAAAATTCTAAACACAAACAAATTATTTTTGAGCATGTTCGCTAAAGTTTAATTCAACTTCCCACATCTCACATGTCTTTGTTTAACAGTGTTTCTGAAGGATACACAAAGATAAAGTACTCACGTCCTCCTGGGTCGCAGCCTTTGGTCGCTGTATGGAATCAATGCCACAAGTTGATTTTCTTGTCCTGAAACAGGCCAAAATCAATGATGAGTTACTGTCAGCTCTTTAGTAAACTATGTTTGTGATGCAACTAAAGCCTATTCTTCATCCCCCTAGTTAGCTTTGGGATTATAACTGGATATTGCAAAATCATGTGGCTATGGAAAAAAGGCAACTTTTCAGTCTTCAGTCTGCTTGTTTAAGAGCACCTCTAGGAATCCTTCCGGTGCCCTGACATGTGGGACATGTCACACTGTCCCGTCCTGTGAATTCCACATAGGGAAACTGTGCGACGTCTCCACCCTTCCCGTCCTCAGTCTGAGTGTCCTCCAGAGGAGAGGTCATACTGTCCGGACCATTATCCTCTGTTTGCTTAGTGAGCTGGGAAAAAGACTTCCCCATAGTCACACCTGGAAACACAAGAACAGTCTATGATCCACACTGTGTCAACTAGCAAGCTGTTCATACCTGAGCTCAGTGATTGGCTATACAATAACTGCTAAAATTAGATTTTTTTTTAAACCGGTATTATTGATTACCAAGTCAAGTTCTACGGATAAAAATCCCCAAATCTCTGGTTCCAGCTTCTCAAATGTGAGAACTCACTGCTTTTTTTTGTCTCATAGTAAATCTAGGGTCTGTGGGATGGCTGATCAAACAAAACCTCTGATGACATCATCTTGTTCTCTGTAATCGATGAGTCATTTTCCCGCACCAGTTTGAATTTGAGTTTGAATCCCGTAAAATATATGGTCTTATAAATCTTTCACATTTTTAGAAGGGCTCAATAATAACAATAAATCCTTCATTTTTGGATAGGGACAGTGCACATTAATGAACAACGAAAACAACTCTGTAAATATGCCGGATTATAGCAGAGCCGCTAATTTGCATCCCTAGTCCCTAATAAAATAATTTAAAATAGAAGAGACAGCAAATAAATAGATACATTCAATTAGAAGAGACAACCCACATACAACGCAATACATTACACAGGTTGGTTGTTCTGTTATGTGATATATCTTTACTCAGACAGGTTTTAAAGACAAACAGGTGTATTATGAACATTTATTAGAGACAGACACATTCACAGGTCAACGTTCTCTCTCCTGTGTCCATCTTCTGTAACAACAAGCACCGTTCAAACAGCGACTGAGTATTAGTACGACACGTTTCCTCAAACAAGAGTCCAAAGATGAATCGGGTGTGTTTTGTAATGGAAATGTAAACAAATGGTGTTAACGAGGACAGCTACGTCCTCTCATCTGCTGTAGCAAAGACAACTACAGATGCATTCAGATGAACGTTAACCAGTTAAGATAGTCGCGTGTTAATCCATAACAAAGGCCAACAACGGTCAGCCATAACTTCGTGCCGACAGGCTCTGGTTGTCAAACAAAGTTAATCATCATGTGTTGTATCTCATGGGATCCCAAGCGGCTGTTGGCAACACCTCAATGAAGGCCGGTCTACTAGGTGTAACGTTAGTATTAAGCAAGTTAACGCTAACGCTAATTTAGCAAACATTGGCTTCAGGCCTATTAACTTGAAGTTGGATCTAGTAGCAGAAGGCAGTTATCATTAGTAATAAATTCACAAAAGAGTCTTTGTCAATGTCGATGGTGAAATTAAACAATAAAAGACAGTGAAAGGAGAAGCTGTCAAGATACCCCCTCGAAAGAAAACCGTGCAAGACTGACAGTCAACCTTTAGCTAACTAGCGAACAGCTAATACACTGTCAAAAATGAACATAAGCCATTGACAATATTAGCCAGGGTTATACGGTGGCTAGTTTAATATCACGCACTTACTAGCGATCGGTAACGTTAGTGCAGATGCGAACTGCTGCAATAACATGTACGTTGAATGGAATATGGTCAGAGAGATTTACCTGAATGCGACTTTGTTTACAAATGTACTGCTGGTCGGTCATACAGTTTTGTTTATCCAATAAACACTGGCATGCGCGGATGGTTCTTCTTCTTCTTCTTCTTCTTCTTCTTCGGCTGCACCCGAATGTTCGGATTTCACCGCACTTGGAGACTCGCGGATTTTGCGGACGAGTTCATGGGAAGTCTTGAGAGCAGTTGCAGCCCACTATTTATCAAGCTCGCAAGGGCTCTCGAGTGGACTGTGTGCACGCTTCCAGAGAGTCCGCTAGAGGAGCAGACTATACCGTACTTCAGTGATTTAATTATCCACAATTCAAATCCATTCGGGCGTGATGTTGTAGAACTTATTATGGATGCGCAACACAATGACTTTATTTAAAAGTTATTTGAATCGTCTAGGCCAGAAATAATATTGAATCACACCATGATAGAGAAATAAGTAAAAAGTAAAGGTAACCAAATGGATTTTATTGTGATTGTTTGTCGGGATTTATATCAGCGGTATAATTGTGTGTATTTGTTATGCTACTGAACACATCACGGGTATGTAGCACTCAAATCCACGAGTGCTGAGCATGGTGCTGAGTATGCAAGTTCTTCTTCTTCTTCTTCTTCTATTGGCTTTTATTGGCGGTTGGCAACCAACTTTTAGGTGCATTTACCGCCACCTACTGGACTGGAGTGTGGAACATGAGACGTCAGATCTAGAAAATAATTAAGAAAAAACAAAACCCAACAAAACAACAACAAACAAACAAACAAAATAACAACAAAAAACAAACTAAAAAAATTAATTAACTACTATTCTTTACTGCCTATATCCTATACCTGTGTCCTTTAGGTATTTCATTAAAATACTCAACCCCTTTTTTGATGTGCTCCCTAATAAATTCCTTAGAGTCAATTCCAGCTTTTCTTTTGTCATCATTTGGATCACCTCCTGTCGTTCCTCCCTGTACTTACTACACTCTGTAGTGGAAAACTACTTTTCTTATCCGTCCAATTAATTCACTATCTGACTCTGAAAATACTCCCAAAGTTAGAGTCCAAAAATCAAAGGCAAAGCAGCAGGTCTTCAGTCCAAAAGGTGTTTATTCTCAAGAGAAGAAAACATACATCCATGAGGTACCCTGAGGCAACTGAGGTCTCTCGCCGATTCTCCCCCTTTTATAGGTGCCCCACGCCCCCCTGGACCATCCCTTTACCTTTATGATCATCCTGGGCTTGTCACTTATTATTCTCATTTTTAGATGTGTTCTTAAGAGCATACTAATGTCTTACTCAGGCCCCTTCTGTGGCCTTGGGTAAGCTGTGGCAGTGCTTGTTGCTCATTTATTTCAACATTGTTATTATACAAGGGTGTATCAAACATTGGTCTTTTATCAGGCTCAAGCTTAATGTTAGAGCACAGGTGGGACTGCAAGGGATATTCCAAAATCTATTCATATGCATGATCATGACCCAGTTTCTTATTTGCCACTACAACTCCAGCAATATTGAACTGTTTCCAGTTATGTACATTATGAACAAAGACCTGTGTGTTTGAGTCCTGTGTGTCCTATTCTGAGTCGAGTTATGATAATTTCTTCCCTCCGGTTCCTGCCCCATATTTCACTATTTTTGACTTGTGGTTGTATACTGTAAAGATGTCTTCCTGTGTTCATACTATCCCAACTTTCCTGCTAGAGTTTGTACATGTGTTTACTGATAATAGATTTGATTTCTTCCTTGCTTAGTGGTATTTCAATGTTTATTGTGTTTGATATTAGTGCTTGTTTGGCCAATATATCTGCTTCTTCATTTCCTTCGACTCCTACGTGGGCAGGAACCCAGAGGAAAGAAACATCCACACCTTTGTTGTGTAGTCTGTACATTTGTTTTGATATTTCCAGTAAAAGATCTTGCCTGCAATGAATTCCCTGATTGAATACTTGTAAAGCAGGGCCCTACGCTGACATTTTTCCCAACGAGTACATGTGCTCCTAAAGTAAAATATCTGGGAGCACAAAGATATATCTGGGAGCACAAAAAATATTTATTCATTGATTTATCGAACACTTCACACTTAAAAAGGCAGCACAAACAAAATGATTTAGTGTTTGATTTCATTTTTTTCATTTCAGGCAGCACAAAACAATTTTTTTTATTTACAGTGATTTCATTTTGTATCCAATGTGTACTAAACACAAAGGATGTCAGTTGTCCGAGTGCATATTAATATTCATATAAAATAGAGGAAGGACTCAAATATGATAGAAAGAGATGTGTCTTATTCATCCAATTTACTAATACAATCTGCTGCTGGTTTGGAGTCACAGGGTCACATGACATGGAAGATCTTGAAAAAACAAAAATTATTTTGTATGAATATATTTATGCCAAGTAATTTAATGACTTAGACTTTCTTTTATTGTCATTCGAATTACACTTTACAGTGCAATGGGGACGAAATTTCGTTTCAATGGCTCAGGATAGTGCAGGATAAAAACAAAACAAAACAACAGCATATACATTTCGGACGTTGGAAATTAGGATGGACTGATTCAGTATTCGTTCAACTCGAGAAGACGTTTGTGGACTAAATACTTGGCATTTCTGGAAAGATGACTATGGATAGGGTCACACTCGCATTGTGTGCTCTCGGGCTCATTATTTTACGAAGACGTCGTCGCAGTAGGGAACAAGTAATAAGGAGAAACCGCACCAAGTGGGTGAAGTCGTGGATCCTACAGTGGCAGACACAAGGAGCTTATCCAAATTTGTGTCGGGAACTGGAGATGGACGAACCTGTTGATTTCCAAAATTTTGCACAGATGTTCCCTGCCCAGTTTCAGATGTTGGAGGAATCAATCAGACCCATTATTCAACATCAAAATATAAACTACCGGGATTCAATATCTGGAGATACTGGAATGTGTCTCAGCCACTATGTGAATAGATCACCAGATGGCCATCCTAAACCGTCAAGTGTTCACTTCATAGAAATGTAAACGTAGCACATCACATAGACAACACCAATTGACCTTCATTCAGATGCCAAATGAGAGCTATATAGCCCTTTTACATGAGACAAAGAGTTTTTTTTTTCCAGTAATTGCGTATCTATTGCTGGAGTGTAGAATTTCTAGGGAGGTATTACTGGCTTTGGTATTATGCTACAAATGTTTAATCCTGTTAACCTGTTCACTTTTTGTGCCATTTCTTTGCCTACCCGCCCAAAACTTCTAACTTTAATTTCCCTGTGTTCCCAACACTCCTGCAGGACAGCGCTTGTTGGATGCAATGCCCCATGTCCTTCCAAATTGACCCAATATGCCAGCATGATCTGGTCCCTTCTAATTCCCAGAGGCATTTCGCCCACCTCTAACTGAAGGGCAGATATTGGAGTTGTTTTAAATGCTCCTGTACATGTACGAATGGCTTGTGATTGTTAAGTTCTTCTTCTTCTTCTTCTTCTAATTCTTCTTCTCTAATTTAAAGGCAAATCACAAACCAACGTGTACAGGTACATACCACCGCCTACTGTACTGGAGTGTGTGGCCTCAGGGCTTCATGTACTTCAGGTTACATTCTACAAGTACATGATTGATAATAATAGTAGCCTTGAAATAATCACTTACTTTCTTCAGCACCACCTTCATGTTAATTGATTTCTGAATTCTGTAGAAGTGTCTTCCCTTTCCATCTGCATCCCACTTCTTCTGCAATGAATCCCCCACTACCTTCCTTTATTAATAATTTGGCCTCGCCTTTACCAAAGGGGGCTTTCATTATATAATCTTTGTTTACTTTAAATCTTTTAGCAACGTCATCTGCTTTCTCATTACCCTCTACACCAACATGAGCAGGAACCCAACAAAACTGCACACTAATTCCAAGTCTTTGTAGTCTCAGTCTCATTATTAACAACCTGAAATTTCTTGTGCAAGTGCAATTTCAAAAATATTAGGCCTCAGTTTATCATTTACACATGTGCAGTACAACTTACAGATCACAGTGTACAAAGGCACAAAACATTTAGTCACAGGTATCTGGAACTGAACAATATAGAATTTTACTTTATGATCAAAACAACTTGTCAAGATCTAGAAATTATTTTAAATTAACATTCATTTCCACATCTGTGTAGTAATCCGGACCACCTGAACTGACCCACCACACCATACAAACTAAAGTGGGAACATTAAGGAAGAAGGTTGGGAATCCCCCTGCCTTGTAAATGTATACAATTTATAAATAAAGAAAAAAACAACATAAAAGTTGTGACAATGTATGAACAATGGGGTTCCACCAAACCAAACTCGTTTGTACTGAAGCGGCGGACTGACTAGACCACATTCTCTCAGCTTTCACAGTGGTACTAGACACATTCACTTCCTTCACTGCTTCAAGACAGAGCGCAAGTGCATCGGGCACGTTTAAAAAAAACAGCACATCCATGTCCCCTCCTGGGCTCTGTACTTTAGGCAACCCCAAGCTCCATACATGTTTTACTGACAGTTCCAGCATGAACAGTTTGCTTAGTTGTTGTTGTGTGCGACCCCCAGTGGAAGAATTTGTAATATGGTGCGTGGGCTGGTTCTGGCTGTTTCATTTGAATTAAAGCTTTCGAGAGCTGCATTTGAATCTGAGCAAATGCCAGCTCTCTCAGGCCTTACCTCCTCTAACCAACGACCTGTTGTGTGCTGTTTCTTGTTTCTTGTTGTTTACACTTGTAAAGGTCAACTAAACAATATTAATCAGCCTGCATGCTGCAGCCACCAATTTAGCTTTTGATGATTGTTGCATGTAGAGGTATCCAGGTGTCTCCGTTGCAAACTATCCACCGTTGTCTGTTGTTGGTACGAGGGCTCTTTGCATCAACTGTGCTTGACCAGATGCGGAGACTCGATGTACTCCTGTGGTAACTCACTTCACATCGACAGTGGTATACCAATCCTTGGAGTGGTATGCTGCTGTTATACTACCGACACATGACGATATGTGCCGCTTGAAACTGTTATGCCACTGAAAGACTGATAAACAATGCTAATGAAAGAGCTAGCCTTGGCTAACATGGCTAATGTTAGTCCAGCCACTGTAGCTAGTCGGACTAATCGAAAGCAGAAACTTTGAGCCAACCAACCAAATAATATTTACTGTCAGGTTTTTTTAAATCAAGAGAACACAATAATGCAGTGCTTCATATAAAATCTACGTCGTGGAGCATTAACCATTGTGGCATATTATGTATCATGTTCACTGTACTTTGAATGACCGGAATAAGCCGCTAATAAAGAAAAAGATGAATCAATCAAATAGACATATACCCAAATTTAGCCGGTATAGTACCCGAAGAATACCACTGGATCAGTTGGTATGTTGATGCCAAAAGGCTAACACGTTGGATCACAATCATCGCAATAAGCCAGAAGTAACACTAAACAGTTAAACTACCATGTGTCAGAAAATATCCCAATGTCTATGCCAGTCATTTTTTTTCTTTATAAGCAGCTTATTCCAACAACAATGATTAATGTTCCGCAATGTAGATTTTATATGAAGTACTGCATTATTGTGTTCTCTTGATAAAGAAAACCTGTCAGCAAGTAATGTTTGGTTGGTTGGCTAAATGTTTCTGCTATCAATTAATCAATGGTACCCATCCAACAGTCTTTCAATAACATACCGTCATGTGGATCGGTAGATGCCACTGAACAGCAATTGACATACCTTCGGCCACTTTTCGATCTCGCCGTCACTCTAAAGAGGCAAGTTGCAGTTTAAAAGAATGTAACTTTATCAATTAACAACCATCAAACAAAACAAACAAACTGATGGGCCGGCCAAAATAAACAAAGGAAGAGCAGCCTCCCAGTCCAACATACCAGGGCTAACCCTGGGGGCTAACCCTCTACCCTAACCCAACACAACAACTAAACCTAATTTAATTGAAGCCTCTGGAGGGATTAGCCTTAAGCCGAGCATGGATCCCGGCTCTCTTTCCCCTCTTTTGTTAACGTTCGCACCGCTTCCGCTTTCTCCTCCTGTGGTTGGCTGGCTCCGATAAGATCCCATGCTGGCGTAAATTGTCCAAATCACAACCATTCATCAAAGTTTTTGCAGGCTCAGTTCAGAGTGAGAGTTTGGTGGCGGCAGTGAGGGTGGGGGTTTGGTTGGGGTGGGGACGGGGGTCTGATCTCACAAATGACACATAAATTGTATTGTACATAAATTCACACAAATACAAATATTTATTTAATTCAGCATTT
>OMLP01041059.1:0-10559 GCA_900302685.1 Spondyliosoma cantharus | reverse complement strand
GGCCTGAAGTAACATTTGCACCAACTGTCACTGCTGAAGTAGTCATTCAGTTTTTGACCACTGTGTTTGGCCGTGAGGGAAACCCTTCCTACCTGGTTTCTGACTATGGATGTCAATTCACCTCCCATGCCCTTGCCAGTTTTCTGAGGGAGAGAGAAATAAAGCACCTGCGCTCTAGTGTATACTATCCGAGAGCTAACGGAGCCATTGAGAGGTTCAACAGGGTGCTTAAAGAGTGCTTACAGACTGCTGACAAAATGCACAAACCATGGAAACAGACTGTAACAGAGTTCTTACAGAACTATCGGGCCACACAACATGCTACAACAGGAGCTACACCATTTGAGTTACTGAGACACAGAAAGATGCGCACAAAACTACATGTACCCTGTCTCACACAACATCAAAACACACACACAGGTGGAAGAAACAGTAAAACAAAAGCAACAAAAGAGCAAAGAGTACACAGACAGTAGGGTCGGTGCAAAAGTACCTATGTTCCAAGCAAATGACACTGTGCATGTCCGGAGACCCGAACATGTTCCAAAGGGATCATCCAGATTCACAGAACCCCTGACTGTCATCAAGAAAGTGGGACCGAACACTTACCTGCTCAGTGATGGTCGGAAATGGAATGCATCCAAGCTGGCATCCTTCCCTAAGGGGGCTCTGATCTCCACTGGTATAGACCAAGGTACTACTTATGATGGACTTATGGTGTCTGAGAATGTCCAACATAATGCACCAGAGCCAGGCCCAAGGCGGAGCCAGAGAACAAGAAATTCACCACGGTGGCTAACAGGTTTTGTTAGATAGAGGAATACATGATCGTGCACTGAGATGTGAAAAGAAAATGTTCTGATGCTGTTCCTCAAATAGGAAATGTTAATTCATGTGATGCTGTGTTATGTTTACTCATGGTTAATCATTTCATACAATGCATATAAGTTGGTTAAAAAGTCACACGATGTGAATACAAAAAGAATAAGGTTATTCATTTTGGATACTAAGACAGTTGATATTTGTTCTTGTTACAAAATGCTGTTATCGGCTTCATTCAATCAGTCTATGGAAGTAATTCCTTCAAGAAAAGGGGAAATGTTGTGCTATGCAGATGTGAACATAGAGGGCGCTGCAGGAATTTACAGTTGAGTTACACAGTAGATGTTGCTGTTGAGGTTGTGCAGAAGAAGAGTGAATAAAGCGGGCAAGAATGAAGAATCTCTCTGGCTAATCTTTTCTACACTTAATACTGAACACCACACCGCCATTGTTGTTGTTATGAGACATCACAGGTTTCAGAGGTCAGAGGTCGAGGGGTGGGGCAATGGCATCATCATTTAGGAAAGTATGCGGATTCGCCGTCCACATGAGAACGCGAGGACTGCGTTTTTGGATTTTTCCACCCTGAGACCCGGTGTCAAAAAAGTGCGTTATGATAATATAAATGTTTTTCAATGCTACACTGTTCATTTTGTACAATATCATGTCTATATGTATATCCGAGTTTATTTTGTTCTATTTCTTACCTTTTTAGTTATATTGTTTATTTTTTACTATTGTTGTAATTTTTTGTAATATTCTGCTGTGGCACACAAATTTCCACCTTTGTTGGACAATAAAGGAATACTTCCAGTCAAATCCAAATTTACATGTGGTGATGATCCTACACACACAATGAATGCAATGATTTAAGCAATTCCCTGAATGTTCCTCCATTCCTCCATTCCAAATGTCTTTAAAAAAAAACCCTGGGTGGATCCCTGGATGATCCCCTGACTTTTCAACTAGCACCATCATCTGGTCAAAATTTAAATGTTTCCAATACTTGAGAAAGCACATCATATTACTAGCATTACCAATAGCTTCAACAGTACATTGTGCTTAGTGCTAATTAGCAAATGTTAAAATACTGAACATATATTTTACCTGGTAAACATCTGTATACTAACATTGTCACTGTGAGTACAATAGCATGCCCATGATAGCATTTAGCTCAAATAACCAGGTTAATGCCCATGGCTTTTTAGTTTTGCGCATTTTGTGTTTTTAATAAATGTAAATATATATGAATTTATTGTTTTATTAATTTAGGACATGGATCAATCATGATAAGGTCAGTGCATAACAGAATATTACATTTATGCTGCTGTTAATGTGAACAGAACAAAGAGGCTTTCCTTAAAATAAATCCAATGCAGATGTGCTTTATTCCACTGAAATGGTGGTGATATCACAGATTCTTCTCATCACCAGATTTTTGTATCATTCCAGCTGAGCCATTAGAAATTATGCTGCTTTTCAAAGTTTTAATCCCTTTTAGTGATTTCAAGATCTAAATTGAAAACCACAAACCACGAGGTTTTTGCATCCTCTTTGACTTTATTTTTAAAAATACACTTTATTAATTAATTGATCTGTATGTCCATCAATAATCCTATTAAATTAATGCTATTTTTATCATGGACCACTTTGTAATTACTGTATGTTTTGAAAGGTGTTTTACATAGATTTATTATTATAATTATTGTAAAGGCATTCCATTGTTTATGAAAAGGCTCAATCGTAAAAGTGTACACAAATGCACAAAAACATCAACAGATGTTAGTAAACACCAATAGACAAATCAGGAAAGTAGAAGGGAAGCCATATTTTCTTGAATGCAAATCTCTGAATATAGATACCCAGTTGGTAAGGATAATGTTATTACACGTGAATCGATACTCTAGTGTACTGCAGCATCAAAAGAGATGCACATAGAAGCATTATCGTAAGGAAAGCCCCTTGACAAATCTGATTAGCATCCATTTGAGAGGGCTGTTCCCAGAAGGACCTGCTGTCACACTGACCCTTCTTAACCTCTTGATTTTCTGGGTTCAAGTCCAATTAACCTTTGGGATGAAGCAAGAGTGTCACCAGCAGTGCAGTCGATAGAAGCCCAATAGTAATCATTTCATTTTCTGGTTCATCAAACAGGCCTGGGCCCCACCTCACTAATCTCAATCAAGGACACAGCCATTTATCAAAGTAGACACTTAGGACAGCAGTTTGACCATAGTAGGCTGGTTAGAGTCTCAGACATCCATCTGTGCTGCACTAACTCATCTGCTTGGAAGTATTCTAGGAAATACTAGTGATACTGATGCTAGCACAACCACTAGACTGCACTGCAGGGCATTAGAGATTTCAAATTAGGGACGCTATAATAGGTATAGGTTCACAAACTGATTAGTATGCCATCATGTGTGTGTATAGTATAAGATTTTGGTTAAGGAATCAATTTTCTGAGAATTCATTATAAGACCAACAATAGAAGAAAAAAATAGCTAATCAGAGTTTTTAATTGGGATTAAGAAACAGGTCATTATCCACCTATAGCTAGATGCAGAGAATGGCCACAAACCAGGATTAAGGTTTGAAGTTGATTTGAACTTACTAAAATAACTTATGAATAAACATAATTCAAACATACTTCAATTGTCATGAAAAACAGCAGGTTAACTGCTCTTAGCAAGTACTACCACAGCCTCAGTGCCTAATTAAAATGAGATCTACAGGATGGATATGTCACTTGCTAAAATAAGTGCTTATTTAAACACAATGTCAGGTGGAATGAATGAAGAGAAATGAAATGGCAAATGAGCCTGATGATTTACATACTAATCAGGCTCGTGAAAATTGTATCTCAACTGAGCTCCTCCACAGGTAAAGGTGTTTGACTAAATGCTCTCCCTGGTTGGCATTAAAGCATTGATAGGATTAGCTGTATGCAGTGATAAGACAATGACCTCCCAGCATTGTCATACCTCCTCTTACTTTAGATATCACCTCCAGATTAAATGTGCATCCTGTGAGGAAGTCACCCTCTGTAAACCAAATGCTCCTCTCTTGGCTCACTTGTCATGGTAAATGTGTCCAAGGCAAATCACGGGGCAACACTCAGCCCAACTGGGTCTCAGATGCTAGACACTTTGATAGATAGATGGCTCACCCCAGAGGTCAGCACAAATACACAAGTTGTAAAATGTAATTAGAGGCTCGCTAGGGAGCTAGATGAGTGGCAGATTAAAATCACAGGAGATAGGATGGGCTAGAGGTGGAATTCGATTCTATTACATGTTCCCTGGTTATATACTGTAGAATCAATGTTTCTTTTGTTTGTTTGCTTTTTGTTTTCAAAATAACTGCAGACATACTTTGTGATGCATGAAATGTTAGAATACAATTTTATAGACTGTTGAACTGAAAATAACAACACTTCATTTTATAGAAACTAGTTGAATATTAAAATGGCATGATCAGCATAAATTAGGCAAAAAACAGTTGGAAGTTTCCTGGGAATGTATTAATTAAATTACCAGCTATTTATTAAGTGCTTCCTAGAAAAAAGCGGAATATTATTATTAAATCATGTTGAGGTCATTTTCAATAAATGTGGAGGTAATAATCATGATAATTGGACTTACCGTGAAATTTATAGACCTGTAAAATGAAGTGTTACCAAAATATCTCATGAAAACCTGTTTGTAGTCAGCATATAATGACTGCTAACAACACAAGTCAATGTTTAGTTCCATAAGGGAACATATGTAGCATATGTATTCTACATATGTAAATAGAATGTATGTCTGTTATGTCATGTCTACTGTACTGGATTACCATTACTGTTGCTGCAATTACTTCAAGTTCTAGTATCAAGCTACCACTCAAAGCCTGAGTGTCCACTCTTTGAGAGGAATCGAGTTGTCTGTATCACTGTCTGTGAATCACTTACGTCCAGGTCAGTGGGTCTGTTACATTAACATGTGCTTTCCAACCACAGTGGCTGTGATGCTCCGTATTTCTGTGGGGGAACAGGGGCCTGTTGCATAAAAATTAAATTTAAAGTCAGACACTGACAATGTATGTAGACAAATGTACCTCTTTCATCAAGCTGCCCTATGTATCCCTATATCTGTACTTTTGTAAAATCTAAATCTTTATACATTCTAGTGTTTGTTTCTTCTAATTATGAGGTTTTGTAAATGTTTCCCCTCACTGCTACAGGATTATTTTATTTTTTTTCTGCCGAGTTTTTCCTCACTCTAATCGAGGGCCTAAGGACAGAGGAATTTGTTCACTGTACAGATTGTAGAGCCCACTGAGGCGATGTGATTGTCATCTTTGGCTGTATAGATACAATTGATGTGATGACAATTGGGTGACTTATGTAAAAGTGACTTAAAAAGCAGCTGTGTGTGTTATCCCACTGTCAGAGAGAGGAGACATTGAAAAAAAATAAAAAGGTCCTCTTTATGTGAGGTTACTATAGCCGTCTTCTTGTAATCAAGATTGTAAGAGATTGTCCTGATTGTGAAAAGCTAGTTAGCAGCTGCAAGCCATACTAAAGTCAGTTAATATAGTGGTTGAGTGCTGTGGAGCTGGAATATAACAGCGGAAACACTGAGGTCTTGAATGTGATGATATGTTCATCTGACATATCACACATTAATTAATATTCAACTGTGTTGCATAATATATATTGCCCAGCCCTAAATATGCATTATGATTTTATTTGAGTTTTGCACAGTGCCCCAGCCTTTTTAGTATCAGGGATGTACAAACACAATAAGCCATAATAAAGGCATTTCTAGGGTTTGAGGACATTGAGGGCTTAGCCCTAACATAGCAGTCTGGGGGGATCCTGCACCCTCCAATATCTGCTACTGTCTCTCCGTCTCTTTTCTCTCTCTCACCCTCATCTTTTGCCAGAAAAAAGGTCAAATTCGTCTGCGATCTTGCAGAAGAGTCCTGACTCATTAAAATAATACATAATGCCAGACCCTTGTGCTGTGCCCGGATGTTCTAATGAAGGAAATGCTAAAACCAAGCAACAAAGAATAACATATTTACAGGTGACAAGTTCTTTGACTGTATTTTATGATTACAAATGTTATGTACAGTATCACAATAAATTATCCTGACTGTCCAGATACTAAATCTACCCACACGGAAAGAACCTATATAAACTTATAGGTATTAATATACGAGCCAATATGTACCTATATGTATAGGTACATATATATGCACTTATATGTTCACTTGTATATGTACACAACAAGCTATATATGCACCTGAGGTCCTCTGGCCAGGATTCGAACCGGGGTCCGCTGCGTATGTGGCATGCACTCTAACCACTCGACTACATAGCCTACACAATCAAATAAATATTTTATGTAGAACTTTACATAATTTATTCACATTAAAACAATCAAATATAACAAGAACAAACATAATTAATTAAAAAAAAAAATAAATAAATAAATAGAAAAACCCAAAAATTATTTTTCTCTCTTTGCTCTTCTAAGCTTGGTGAGCTTGGCATTAAGAGAGTATATTTCAGCTATTGTATAAGAAAACCAACAATTGGTGCAGTCAGTTACCTTTTTCTTTGAAGATTTCTCAGTCTGCCTCTGCTCACTGTACTTTGAGTTTGGGATGTGAGGACCTTTTGTTTCATGTGTTCTCGGCCATCTCTATCTCGCATAGCTTCATTTGGAGAGTCTTTTGAAATTCACGAAGTTGGGCAGTGAACAGTAATGACGAATTTGTCTTCAAAATAAGAGCTTTACATTGCACCACGTTGGAGTTTGAAACTGGGTTCTTAGCGGGGGCAGCTTGCTGCCCAGTATAAAAACGACTATTATGTGTTTATATTATACTATGATGACTCTTTTCAATAATTAATATTTAACAACACACTGATGTAAAGGAGGCAGTAACTTCATAATGACTGGTTTCCACATAACATGCCATTGTCACAATGTCAACATGTATTTAGGATCAAATGTGATGCCATTTTCATGTGTTCACATGCGATTAATAAGTTATTGCGTGAAATTGTTTCCTGTAAGGGACAAATATGCAGTTATTACCTTGAGAATAAAAATATGAGCTAGGCATCATGTATGACAGTTGCAAAAGTGAGATATGAGCTATACAATAGGTATGACAAACAAAGCCTGCCACTGGGTACATGAGCTATATAGGAGACATACCTTGTATGTACATATAGGGCCTATATGTGGATATGAAGAAGCGATGTAGGAGACCTATATGCCCTGTATATGCACATATATGCACCTGAATTTGGCCTGTATACGGCCTACATGCAGCATATATGTGGCATATATACGCATATATGCTACATATGTGCGAAATATATAATATCATATATGTGCATACATGCTGTACATATGTGCATATAAGCTGCATATGTGCATATATCCTCATATAGGTTCTTTCCGTGTGGGTAATTATCAGATAAAGACCTGCTGATACACTGGATATAAATATTTTTTCTATGTGGGACTTGAAATATGAATTAGCAAAATGTGGATATATTTGACTATAAATGTAGGTAAAGTCACCTGGTGATGCAAAAAATACAAAAATGTTATATTATTCCTCAATCGTTTATAAAAAAAAATTAAATTAGCCAATTTGCAAGGTTTTCGACCTGTCTGATATGTACTAAGCCTGTTTTTCATTGGCCTCTGGAAATGTTAAAGTTTTAGCTTGAAATGGCTCTGTTTGTTGCATATAGGTAATGTTCTATTCTGTATATTTAGAGAAAAATATTAATCATAGTTCTTTCATACACATACACATATTATTTCACACTTCAAACTCTCTTCTGACATCACCAAATCAGCCAAACTTCAAAAAATCTACTTCTGCATAAGCAGTGACAGTTTATCAATCCATTTTGCAGTAAGTTAGTATGGAATGACCCATTTATTATTTTTCTAAATTTTCGCCAAAGACAAGTAAAACTACCCTTACAATACTATCACTGTAAAATTCAACTGTAGTCAAATTGTTGTGTTGGAATGAAGAGAAGACAGGAATCTCTCTATGGTCAAGAGCTGGGCAGATTCCTTGCTTCTCTCATTTTTTGTATGCTAATAGTGTGGCTCTACTGCCACCAGACAGAGGGGTCACAAAGTCAATATAGAGGCTTGCTGAGTGTTAACAATGTGCTCTTAGGAGACCGAGAGGTTGACGGCAGCGGGATGAACAGGCTTTGTCATGCCACATGGCCTCCAGGCTGAATATGGGCCATGAGGGGGTTGTTCATCCAACTGTTCTGATCTGGGTGACAAGCATCAGCCTCCATAGCAGCTCTGTTTAAATAGCTACACCCCCACTGACAGATGTATCTTTATTCAAGGATTAACTCTGTTTTTTTTCTTACTTTGAACAGGATTAGGATTATTTTGAGGGGATAAGTGTTATTTTTATGGATAATGTCAGAGTTTATGTCAAAGGGGATGAATCTGAGGGGGCCACTGGCTGCCTGTTTGATGTTTTTTCATCTGTTTGTTTGACTTGAAGTGAAGTGGAAGTGAAGTGCTTTATTTCATGTTATGTGTCTTTCATCCGGAATTATCACAGGGGATATTTAGAACTTGATAAAGCAAACAATGAACTAGCAGGTTTTCTGTAAAAGTATTACCCCTATCTATATACAAAAACACCCATTAACAAAACTACATTCACAAACCATATTCGCAGAAAAAGAAAATCTGTTGAGGATGAATTGAGGAGTCTCACAGCCTGGGGATTGAAGCTGTAATGTAATCTGGTGGTATGGCAGTGGATACTATCTTTTTTACAGATGGCAGCACGGTGAACAGACTGTGGCTGACTGTGGGTGTTGTCTTTTAGTATCCTTCAGGCTCTGTGCAGAAATCTCCCCTCACAAATGTGACTGATGCTCTGTAGATGGGTAGCAATGATCTTCCGGGAGGTTTTAATCACCCGCTGTAGAGCACTCCTTTCCTGGGCCCAAAATGAACCATGCCAGTTTGTGATGTTTCCAGTCAGGATGCTTTCTATTGCTCCTCTGTAAAAGAAGACAGGAATTTGGCTCCAGAATTTAGATTTCTTAAGTTTTCTTAAGGCGTCTACAACGCGCAGCAGCAGAGCTCCAGCACAGAGTAAAAGGAGTCATATTTAAATTTAGTGTGGAGAAAATAAGGAGAACTGACTGACAAGATGATGGCGGAGGATTTGTTGACAAAGGGAAAAGTGCCTGTTTTGCAATATGTGATATAGCAGTGATAACAGGGAACCTGACAATACTGATATTAATGAGGGAAAAGAAATTGTTGTTACCTCCCTGAGAAGGTAGGTATGCATCCTGTTGCCTGCAGCTCTTCATGTGACAGCACCTTCTGGTTCAATACTCCCACAGACTGAATAAAACCACTCTAATACAAATTGGAAAGGAATCTGTAGACAGCAGTGCTAACAGAAAACATTGCATTTCCTGTTAAGAGTCTACTTCAAAAAGTCAACTTGTGTTATTTTGAAAGGTATTGTGTTTTTATGTCAATTGGATGTGAAGTTGTAGTTTAAATTAGTGTGAAACAAAAGAAGATAATGCCACATTATATTATATTTTTTACTTTGGGTTGCGGGCTGTATAGAGGGCAGGGCGGAAGTGGCCTGGGGGGGCAGCAGTTTGAGACCCCTGGTATTCAGGATCAACCTATTGTCTTAAGGTTAATTAAATAACTTAATTTGTACATTCTATAAACTTTACACACATAGGCCAAGAATACACTGGAGAGATGTACAAAGTCGCCACACAAGCAATTTGATAGTTGAATGAATAACAGGATAAGCAGTTGAAAAAACCCATGGATGACCCTAAAATTGTATTGTATTGTACAAATCATCATTCATCATACAATTGATGCAAATACTTAACATTTCTACTTTGAGCCCATTATTTGGACTGCTCCCCCCCAGGACATGCAACTGTGGCTGATGCTTGGCCTCCTGCCTTTCCAGGTGATAGCGGTCTGGCTGATAATGAACCAATAAGAGGGGGTAGGGGACTAGGCCCTGTCTCTCTCTCTCTATTCCACCTTCTATCCAGAGACGCAATGGTATTATGTTTTGTTGTATGTTTATCTGATGAATGTGGTAGTCTAGTTTTTGTGGCATTGTTTCAGTTAGGTTTAGTTGTTTCTTTGTGATAGGGTAGAGGGTTACCCCCAATTTCCACTGGATACAGCTCCGCTGCGTTATGTCTGCGCCACGCCAGTGGAGCTGATAGGTTTCACTTTAGTCTATGAGTTAATTTCCACTGGGTCCGGTGCGCTGCGTGTCTGCTCCGTCCCAGCTCCGGCAGTCCGGAGCCCTCCGGGAGAGATATGCAGGACTTCTATTTCTGGCGGATGCCGGAGCACGACGCAGCAATTCAGCTGAATTTAGCACTGAGTAGACAGGAAGTCAAGCACGGAAACAACAATACGGCATCCGGTTACTTTTCAAAATAAAACAATCTGTGTTGACACCAGCACACAAATCTCAAAAAAGAGACAAACACAAGCTCTTCTGCTAATCCTTCGGTCGGGAACACTTCCTACAGCTGTGTTTATGACACATACCTATAACTGCAGTCGCGAGTGATCATGTGATTATCGCGGGAACACCTCGGCCAGCTGTCTACCGGACTGTGGCGTAACGGACTCAAAACGCAACTGGTGGGGATTGCCAGACGGCGG
>OMLP01041056.1:0-21156 GCA_900302685.1 Spondyliosoma cantharus | reverse complement strand
CTTCTTTGGGGATTATGGAAATTATTGCCTCAGACCAAGATTTTGGGGGGTCGTTCTTTGTAAGGGCATAATTAAATACTCTTTGCAAGAGGGGCGTAACCTCATCTTGAAAATGCTTATAAAATTCACCTGGGTATCCATCTACTCCCGGCGCCTTATTGTTCTTTAAATATTTTATGGTTTCCTCAATTTCCTTTTTTGTGATTGGATCCCTCATTGCTTTGGAATCATTTTCAGTTAATTTGGGTAAATACATTTTTCCTAATATGGTATTAATCCTCTCTGTTTTGTTGTCTGTCTCCTCTGAGTCATAAAGTGTCTTATAGTAAACAGAAAAAGCTTCTGCTATGTCTTTAGGGTGGGATAATGTTTTTTTAGTGACAGGATACACTATCTTTGCCACTGTGCGATCTGCTTGTGCCTTGCGCAGTTGAAATGCTAATAGCCTGCTGGCCCTATTTCCTGATTCATAATATTTTTGGTTGGCAAAACGTATTGCACCCTCAGCCTTTTGTGTCAATAAATCATTTAATGTTTGTCTAGGCCAGCCAGGTTTTAAATCGTTCTACAGAGGGGTTGTCCATTGTTAAACAAGTTGTCTAATTAACAATCAGTGTGGTTGGCTATGGCGTTTGTTTTGCAGACACTCTGTAGTGTAGCTTGGGGGGAGTACACTAGCCTAACCAAACTATGTTATGGCCTACACAATCGGGGGTAGCTTCCTGCGGAGGAGGGGTGGCACTTGTAGCCATACAGATCGGTGCCAATAAAGATAAAGACAGTTTACCAGCATAGCTTTGCTTACCAAACTTTCAACATGCACAAACTGGAATGCAGGGCAGTAACAGGAAAGTTGACTCGAGCTGAAACACGTGGTACAGCTAAGTACAAACTTGTTTCACAGGACTAGTAGCATGTTGTACCTCTATCTCTGGCTCTACTTCATACTCAGGCTGAAATGCAAGGCAGTGACAGTCAGATATAAACTTCTGTGTAGCACAGGGCATGCAGTGATTAACACGAGAAACACTTTAATTGTCATCAAGTTCTGACAGCTTGACAATGCAACAAATACGGGATATTCAAATGCTGAACTGAAATGTTCACAATTTCTACAGAGCACTTTCAACTTGAATAGATAGCTGCAATATCAAATGTCTCAAAGTGGCAGTTTAATAACCTCAAATATTTTGGTTAATGAAATGGGTTTTTAATTTGATTGATAAATCAATTCTCACCAGACCGCAATTGTTTGTAAGTACAAATCAACGTCTCCTCCTGTAGTAGACTACTGGGGTTAAATTAAAAGACTTTTGGCCAAAGAGTTCAAGATTTGAATCCTCAAATTTTAGCAGCCAATTTATGTTGACATTAATATTGCAAAACTATGAAAGATTGCCATTGCCTCTCATGGGGCACCATATGTAGTGCTTCATGCATTATTAATAGGGAGTTATTGTTAAATTTGGATATTATAAATTATAATTAATGATTATCAGGGACAATTATTAATTATGATAAATAATCAGATCCAATTTGCATTAGATCACCTCCGGGCACCACCCTTGAAGAAGGGAAAAACAGCAAATTCACCAAATAATTCTCAGAAAAAAGTACTTAACTGTCAATTCATAACTCTGAATAATAATTAACTTAATAACCACAACCAATTTTAACATAAAACAAAATGAAAACACACAATCTAAATAACATGTAATATATACAGGTGAGTGTGTGTGTGTGTGTGTGTGTGTGTGTGTGTGTGTAGGTGTGTGTCTGGCAGAAAAAAGAAACAATGGTGGTGCTCACATCATGTGTTCACTGATATCACGTGTAGGTGTGATATGCTCCAGGCTTAAGAAGTGTTGCTGGAATTGCAGCTGTCAACTCTCAGCAGCTTTTAATAATAATAATAATAATACATTTTATTTGATGCCACCTTTCAAGTCACCCAAGGTCACCTTACATGGAATAAAAGCATAAAATAACAACATCAAACATTACTAAAACCAAACATTGACCTAAAATAAAGTGTAGTGCACAGTGACCAGTCAGAATGAGTATGCCAGTTTGAACAGGTGGGTTTTGAGTTTAGATTTGAATGTTGCGATGGAGTCTGACTGTCTTATGTGTGGGGGGAGGGAGTTCCATGGTCTGGGTGCCGAGCAGCTGAAGGCTCAGGCACCCATGGTACTGAGGTGTGATGTGGGGACGGTTAGCAGTCCAGCAGAGGTTGAGTGGAGGGTGTGAGAGGGGCTGTATTCTTGGAGGAGGTCGTAGAGGTAAGTGGGGGCTAGGTGGTGGAGGGCTTTGTATGTGAGGAGGAGGTTTTTGTAGTGGATGCGGTATTGTACCGGGAGCCAGTGAAGTTGGATGAGAATAGGGGTGATGTGGTCAGACGATATGGTGCGGGTGATGATCCAGGCGGCCGAGTTCTGAATAATTTGCAGTCTGTTGATGCGTCCAGTGAGGAGGGCATTGCAGTAGTTGATGTGGGAAGTGACAATTGAATGAACCAGGATTTCGGTGCTGGATTGGGACAGTGATGGGCGGAGTCTGGATATGTTTCGGAGGTGGAAGAAGGCAGTTCGGGTGATGTTTTTTATGTGAGGTGCAAATGAGAGGGTGCTGTCCAGGGTGACGCCGAGGCTCTTGGCTTGGGGGGAGAAGGGTACAGGGAATCCATCGATGATGATGGGTGGGGCTGGGGTGTGTTGTGATTTGGTGAGGGTGGATTTGGAGCTGATGAGCAGGGCCTCGGTTTTATTGCCGTTAAGCTTGAGGAAGTTCCTGCTCATCCAGCTCCAGATGTCTTCCAGGCAGATGATGAGGGAGGTGGGAGGGATGGCGGTGTTGGGTTTGGAGGAGATAGACCTGTGTGTCATCAGCATAGCAGTGAAAGTGGATCCCATGATGACGAAGGATTGTGCCCAGGGGGAGGAGGTAGATGATGAAGAGTAATGGACCCAAGACTGACATCTGGGGGACACCCAGTGAAACACCCGAACACCCAGACTTGTGGTCCCTTATTTTCACAAATTGTTGGCGGTCAGTGAGGTAGGATGTAAACCAGCGGAGTGCAGCACCAGTGATCCCAGTGCCAGCCAGGCGGTCCAGGAGTATTGTGTGGGAGATAGTGTCGAATGATGCACTGAGGTCGAGGAGGATGAGAATGGTAAGAAGTTGGGAGTCAGCTGCACGGAGGAGGTTGTTAGTGACTTTGACAAGGGCTGTTTCAGTACTTTGTTTTGGACGGACACTGGATTGGAAAGGTTCATGGAGGTTGTTTGTGTCAAGGTTGGACTCTAGTTGTGTGGCAACCACCCTTTCAAGTGTTTTGGAGATGAAGGGGAGGTTGGAGATGGGCCGGTAAAGGTTAAGGTCAGTTGGGTCAGCACCAGGTTTTTTCAGGATGGGTGTGATAGCAGCCAGTTTGAGAGTGGGGGGTACAGTGCCAGTGGTGAGGGAGGAGTTAATTAAGTTGCTGATCATCGGAGAAATCGATGGCAGACAGGCTTTGATGAGGGAGGTGGGAAGACGGCCTGTGGCTTTGAGCTGGCATAGGTCAAGTGTGAACCAGGGAGCAGTGTGATTAAATGAGACTGAGCGGGTTTTCAGAGGAGCCAGGGTCTTGAGGGCAGAGGAGAGACAGACAACAAGAGAAGAACCTGAAAAGAGGGCAAAATGAGTGTGCACAGGTTAACAGACAGTTTAGCATTTTTTTTTTCCGTTTTCTTCTATTCCCTTCAGTATATTATTGAGCGTGTAATGTTGATCCTGCCTTGGGCCACACTCATACCCTTATTGGAGGCCAGTGTGTTTTCAATGGTCCAACTTTACTTCCCTTCCAGAACTGCCCACAGACCCTCAGGAGGGAGCCAGATCTGTAGGGACTTTCAAGCCTATTTAAATGTAGTTATATTTAAGAAGAGGCTTTATGAAGATTCAGCCTTCCTTAACTCTCCATGCAGCCCTGCATCAGTGCAGCGAGTCCCAGAAATAAGCAGCAATATGGAAGGAGTCTATGGAAGGGCCCAGGGCAGATTATGTGACCAAAGAAGAAGAGGAGAGAGAGGATTGAGTGTATTAATTAATATATATGGACACACAAGAAATTAAATTAGCTGGAGCACATTTTGGACTCTCAAAGGGAACAAAATCCCCACTGCCAGCACCACCCTCGGGACAATGACCATTAAGGTCTCTAGGAGCTGCTATTGGGACTTTTGCCTTTGTCAGACTACACACCTGTCTTGCAGTTGTTGGGGTTTGCACACAATACATAACTGATCAGCAACAGGTGGTCAAACATTACAAGATCACACAGACAAGACGTAACAAGGGAATGACACAGTCCAGGCAGTCCAAGGTGTTTTTACTCAGCGAACAAACAAGGAAAAAAAAGAACAGAATGCAAGTGAAAGAAGGGTTTAGGATGTGTGGACAGCAAGGATTATTTTTGCAATGACAATGTATAACTTCCTGCTCACATTGTGGTTCAGCAAGGACGACTCGGTTACAAACAATGAAAAGCTTGTGTGTATGTATTCTGACAGAAAGTAATGGCTATTATTGTGCCCGCTTCATACAAATTTCATGAAGAGACCGGGTTCAGAGAACTACCGTGGATGACAGCAAAGGAGAGGAGAAGAGAGGGAGAAAACAGAAGGGTGTCTGTTGGCTGTAGCTCATTAACGACTACCTGACCCCTCTGGCGACCCAGATATCTAGTCTACAAGATATCCAGCAGGCGTCAGTGATGTGCCGGCTAGCTCCTGGTCGCGTCATTGAGCAGTTGCCGACAGTTGCCATGGGGGCATGCGCTGATTAGCCTGTGATCTGGGGCTTTTTGTCAGCAATCCCCAAAATCCACTGACAAGTGGAAAATCAGGGCTAAAATCCTGTAGTGTGCTTAAGCAAAGTCAAAATACTTATCAAACTACACACACAGATTCCCAAACTTTGTCTCATGTGTGCCTTAGTATAACACGTATGCCTGATTGAAATCTAAAACAATCTTAAATAGTACTATCTATGAAGCCATCCATTTCTACAGCTTTTCAGGGTTTGAATAACAGTCTTCACATGCTCAGCAAAGTAGACCAGACTTCATTAGCTCTGCTCAGACCCTCTTACTCTTTCCAAAGGAATCCCAGGCTTTCCTACTTTATGTAGGATATGTAACTGAAATGTAATCATTTTGGTCACTAAACAGAGGTCATGACAACAGGCGAGTAACATGAAAATTTAATTATCTCTGTTGACATCCAGATGTTTGATGTTTGCATTGTGTAGACATTTACTTGGGTAGACTAATGGCAGTGGGTTGTGGCAGCATCTGTGTGTAAGGCAATAAAAGTTTCATTAGACAAAGGTAACAACTCCGTGGGCCACAACTTTGTCTTTCTTTTCAACTGTGAGGTAAGTGACATGTTAGCATGATTCATTTTCACAAATTTCAGCTCTCACAGCTTTTTTTCCTCTCCTCTGTGACATGCTCATTGAACATCCTTACAACCAGCCTAACGTGCGTAGATTAGTTAAATGTTCCAGACTTTTAGAACTCCAGTGGTATGACGACATTCTCATGTCTGCGAGAGGTGTTAATACATGCAGGAGTCAGCTTGATTGCAGCTTTTAATTAAAGTGTGCTTGCGTGTGTGTGTGTGTGTGTGTGTGTGTGTGTGTGAGAGAGAGAGAGACACACAGACAAAGAAAGAGTGTGTATGATCTGTGCGTGACCTTTAAAAGTGTGACTCCAGCTGGATTGTCATCAAGCTGTCTCTGAAGTGATGCTGACACCTCACCCGCCAACTCAGTTTTACCGTTGTGTGAGTCAGTGTGTGTGTGTATGTGTATGTGTGCAGTTTTCCAGCATGTCTGTGCTTAAATTGGTATCGAGGCAGAAATGGAGTGACGAAAATGAAGCGGAATGGGGCGGTGGATGAATGTACAGTGCAGCATGAGACGAATCCTTTATGCTGGCTGCTAGTCTGACATACGGTCTTCACATAATCTCCCCGTAAGTATTGCTATTTTTAGCCCCACAAACTATCACAGAGTGTGGCTTCGCTTTACAGTCCACTTCCCCATATATTAAACATCCTGTGCCCTAGTTGATGTGCTTTTCATGTGAACTACTGGAGTTACTTCCCATAGCTTTAATAGCACACTTTAATGAGCACTAGGCTAATTGCAACTGTGCTCTTGAACCTTTTCTAACACGCTCTGACCTCCAGTTAAAACACCTACCACTATTAATTTTTTAAGGTTGTCTGTCTTTTTCGCAAGATTTAGGGAAGCCAGGGGCTACATCACCTCAAATGAACCTTAGCAACCATTCACCTACTTCCTCAGTAAAAGTATATCATTCCTGATGAAAGGGTCTGAGAGCTTGTCAGAAATTATGCAACATCTTGACTTGTGATCAAAAGACTTGAGAGAACAGAAGATGATGAAGAGGAGGAGAAAGAGCAAGGAAGGACCAATGCCACGCCGCAGGCAGAACAAAATGCCGTAGGCTGATTTGATGAATGGAGAAAGACTCTGGCAACAAAGCTCCAGGAAGTTTTCATTTGTCCTAAAAGAGGAAAACTCACTCAAAGTAGGACTGCCCCTGTGGACGTGGTACTATCAAAAAGACAAAGGAGGTTGAACATTTCTGAAATAGGAAGCGTCTCGCACATTATTCTCTAAGGACACCCAGTTTGGCTACACCTCCAAATGTGCAAGCTGAGTGCCTTCTCCTTATCATAATTAGGCCTGTAACCACTGCAACCATGGCAGTGCAAAGGAATAGGGTTTAATTCACTGGGCTCACATCAAATATTCATGAAATGCAGGACTTCGTAATGATTGACGATCCAATGATTAGACGTAATAGACTTGGACTGGTTATAGACCCTATAAGTCAGACACGACAGAGGATGCCCAGCAGTTGAATGAGAATGAAAGGTAGATTCACAAACTCTGAAAGTCTTAAAGTCACTGCTTTTTTCCTTGGTTTCTCCCCTGTTGAATTATTGTATTTGGAGAATCTGATCAAAAAAGCGAACAAAGTGACCTCCAGGACACACTTAAGGACACTGTGAGACAGGATCCATCAATCACTGGTGGGATCTCAGCTATTGTAAGTTTTGTATTATTTGGAGTCACTGACAAGGGAGTCACCATGCTTTTTGTCGGGGCAAATGGCAAGAATGTAGGCCATGCAAGACAATAAAGTTTTTCTTTTTGAGTCTATGGCAAGGGAAATCACACATCCAGCTGATATGGTATTGTTCAACAAAAGCCCTGTTTTTGTCATCTCATCCCAAATATAACTTGGGCTGTATTCACTGTATTCACTGTATTCACTGACTGTTTGTCGATCGTGAGAAGCCATCTTGCCAGGTTTTAGGTGTTTCAGAGTTTGATTAACCAATGGGCACCACTGTTGGTAGTAATCCTATCTTTGATCGGATTGGTTAATCACCTGCCAATTAGGTTTTTGAAAGTGCCTGCCCTTTTAAAGTTTCCTAGGATGACTTTTAAGATGGTTCTGTGTTACAAGCTATCTGGTGAATCAGGTTAGTGGACCCCAGGGTGTTGCCAAACATAAGGAAAACATTGGGGAAAAAATTAAAAGGCAAGAAGAGTTTGCAAATGGGAAATGGAGGAAAAGGCCCCGGTCAGGGGGTTAAAGCTCCACGTCTTCTCTTTTGTTGTTCAATGGTGTAACATGATGTAACACAAACAGGCCATGAAATGAAACTCCCACGCTGCTGCTTGTTGCTGCAACACTTGATTTCATGTATGCAGCCTTAGTTGTTTGGGAATTCAACTGGTCCCTATGGCATGGCTCTTTTGATTACAAACAGAATTAGGTTAGATAAACTATTGATCAAGGAAAACGAGTCAGACATCATTTATTGATTGATGTTAGGCCTGCATTCTGGACTGTCAATGCATACGCTGTAGTACCAGATACAGATTATTATAATTATTATTATTATGATTATATAAGAAAAGGAGTGATATCAATGCCTTTCTCTATTAAATCATTACATGTGTGGGAATAATATTTTCCAGGAGCCAAATGTTTGCAGAGATCATCATCATGATCTATGTAAATTTGCACTGCTTGTAAACTGCACTGTGTCAACTCCAGTAATCACCTTCTATTTTAGTGAGTACAGAAGTAATCCCAATTCAAAGATAAATGTCATAACTGTTTATCATGATGAACTACAGTGGTTACTTACCAAGTTAAATGGTGTCAAGAGCACAACCTACACACCATATATTTAGCAAAACAGAAGCACAAAGCTTTTCTAACAAAATAGATGAATCATCAAAGACTGCAAAATGATAAACAGGCATTTTTTTGACCAACAAAAACTGTGTCTTTAGTCATTGTTTGTCTCATGTCTGTGGCTGTCTGAAGAAACAATGATGCTGTATGACCAGATTGAGATGGATATTGCTTCTAAAGCATTCATTTGGTTCACTCGTCACACTATTTTGTGTTACAGCTGTTTTTGTAAGGTTAAATAAAGGACACTGCTGCTTAGATTCAGTTATTTTGTCATCAGATCCCATGAAAAGGCCAAAACAGACAATGAATTGGTCCTACTAACATGTATTGTCTGTTTGGCCACAACCTGATCCATTTTTTTTGTCCTCTGTGCCATAGAGCTCCATTTTTTTCTGACCGAAATGTTCATTATTTCTAGGCTGAAAGTAGTCCTAAATAAATATATTGTTTCTTCCAGTTTGAGTAACTGCTAAAAACTACAAGGGACAGAAGTTTTGGGAAGCTATGAAGGTTTTTTTAAATAAATGGAATAATATATTTGTGACCTGGTTTACCTTATTCATTAGGTAAAGTGCTTAGAGTGCTTAGAGTGCTTAGTCGGAAAAAAACATTAGGATGGACTAAAGAATTTTAGGTTTGGCCTTTCCATGCAATTTCTTGAAAAGTATGATAAATATATAATAACACCAGCCTTATTCTTTAAAGTAATGATTCTAAAGTTGAAGTTATGAGATTGCATGTTTGTGTTCTGCTGGGACTCGTTGGACTGTACCAGTCTTTCCTAGTGGAAGCAGTAATGTGCTCATGGCGGTGTAATATGTGCAGTGGATGAAAGTGACATGAGATATGTTATGCTTAGGGACAAGAGGTATGAAATAGGAAGGGGAATAGGAAGGCAGCAGTATGTGTGTGTGTTTGCCTTAATATTTTTGGTTGTGAATTATGGGAGTGTTTCAGCAGTAGGGCAACAGTGATTTATCGGTGGAAGCGCTGTGCCAGTTAAAATCTGTTAAGGAGTAGGGGAGTGGGAGGATGAGAGCGGCATGCTAATGATGCTGCCACTGTTTCTTGCCATGGATGACTCACCCGCAATATGGGAGAGCTAACATCCACTGTGTGGGTAGCAACACATACGCACACATACACACACATGGACATGCACACGGACACGCACATGTGTAGGTCAGTGTCCTGACTGCTTTGTTATCAGTTGGTTGAAACACGGAATACGACAAGTTAACAGCCAACTGGCATCCTCTCCCTGACTATGTGACAGATGTTTAATAGTCACAAAAACCCGGGGAAGCATTTTTCTTTTGTTTGCTCGTTTTCAAAGCTAAGAGACACATGCCAGAGTTGTGTAACTCACTTGGTAATTGGCTCTGACAAAACTCATGTGGGACATAATTTCACCTGCTTTCTCTCTCTCACACTCTCCTGCTCTTTCCCTCTCACACACTCACACACACCCCTGGAGATGACAGTTGCCATCTGTAGAGTTATTATTATCTTTTACAACAGCCTACACATTGATTTCACAAAGTACTGACAAGAAAAGTTATTGACGAGCTGACTGTTTTTAATGGTGCGACACAGAGAAAGAAAATCTACCTTGCTAAAGCAATGAAGCGCCAAGCCCAGGTGTTTTTATCTTTGATTATAGGAAGGCTTTTATAGCTATTAGTGCTTCCAGCTTGTCATATTTTATTGAATAACTGAAGACATTCAAAGGCAAGAGCTAAGAAGAGGACAAATTTGACCAGAAATAATAGGGCCACCAGTAATTTCTTCTCAGTCAATAACAAAGATCGTCTTTGTTCATACTTGTGCCTGTTACAAATACAGTCTGAGTCTGACTCTTTGAATTTAACCCCTTGTTGGTTTGATATGGCCATGACTTCTTTATTGTCAGGGTTCCCAGAGAACCCAATGCTGCAGTATTTAAAAATACCAATGATTCCTAAGTAAACCATTAATAAAAAAATAGTAAATAGAAAAAAGTTTAAAGATTTAACTTTTCCCACATGTCGGGCTTGCACACTCAAGAGAGTGATGTAAATGACTTAAAAGCTTTCTTAAAAAAAAAAAAAAATATGCATATATGCAGTATATAAATATGCAGAATGTGCCTTCTGACTTTATTCCAAAACAAATTCCATGACTTTGGTCATTTAGCTGTTAAATTGAATTAAGGTGACGCTAAATGCGTGTTTGCCAAAACAGTGACATAACTAATGTTTTAGGTCAATTAGGCCTCAGACTAATTGAACTCCCTAATAAGTAGGCTTTGGTCAATATTAAATATTATTGAATATAACGGTCTAGCTGCACTAGATATATTACACTTGAATATTTTGATAAAAACCTGACTCTCCACCCGAACATTGTTAATGTGTATTGCAATATTTGGGCATGACAATATTTTGACATAAAACTTTGTATATCGCCCAAAAGTCTGGATCTAGATGCTGTGTTCTAAATTACAATATACAGATTAACAAACTGAAAAGACTGCCGAACACAGGATCTGGACAGCAAACCAGAGCTAATGCAGATTTCCTGTTGCGGTCAGAAAAATGTTATCAGTTCGAAATCGTGTTTATGAGCATGTCTCATAAAGTTAGGGAGGCTCAGTATGTTTTTCACCCAGGAGTCTAGCACTCCAAGCAGAGCAGAAGTGAAAATTAAGACCAATAAAATAACTCACAAGTTGAGGAATACAATACAATATGTGTGTCTGTCCCCTGCAAACCCTGCCTAATAAAATCCTGATATCAGATGGAACATCTGCTGATTAATTCTTCATTTTATTGCTAGATGAATATCCTAATAATTTAAGCAATCTCAAATCTATCAAATCTATTAATCTCAAATTCCTGACTAGGCACAAGTGTCCGAAACAGAACAGAAATGCACACACGTGCCCACATACCCTCTAAAATCCTATGTGTGTTTGCATGTGTGCACACTCACAAATAGGCAGCTATCAAAGACAGGGCACAGACAGATAATCGAATATAGTATGAGACAATGTGGGTGATCAGAGATGAGAAGGAATATTAATAATTATACTGTCAAGATAATTTAGAGAAGATGTAATTGGCCTATGCGCCACTGAATTTGAAGTTATTTGGCTGATGTATATCTTAGCTGAACTCATCACTTGCTCTCTCGCATAAACATGAAGACGTTTTTGCCCTAAGTGAGACGATGACTAAGTGAGTTTCATCCAGACTTGTGCAATTGGATCTGTTTAGACTCCATACTTCTGTGAGGTCACTTTCTTCCCTTGAAAGAATCGGTCGAACATCTTTTAGAATTGGTTTCAGTGGAGAGCTTTAGGATGCGTCTCAAATCACTTCAGTCACTTTTCTCCATCACTGACAAGTGTAGGGCTGCATGAACCGCAGCTTCTTTTGTTCCATTTTTGAGCGCGTGCACAAACGTCACAGTGAGCTGACAGTGTACTACATGTAGTGTAGTAGGTTACAGCTAGAGAGTTTTTTTGATACAGCATTACGACGTCAGTAAGCAAAACTCTAGCTGAAGTGCTTGTCGGATGTTAGAACTGCTTCAGAAATCCCAGAGTCAACAGTTTCTAAAAGTTTCTGAAATCGACAATCATACATTGAGAGCCCCTTCACCAAGCAACCCGCCTGGTGAGAGGAGTTCACAGAATAAGGGTTTGAACTGTCTCAAGCTCTCTTTTATACCTATAACTATTCATGCCACTTTTTGTGCATACCGTAGTACAGTCCTGAATTTAAACAACTATCTCGCCTTTTGTTTTTTTAATGTGTGTCATGCGCAGCAGTTTGCTCTGTGTTTGCCTTCTGTGTTTTTGTGCTCCTCCCCAACCTGCTTTTCCCTCCACACCCCGCCCTGCATCAGCCTCGTTAGCCCTGCCCTGTTCCCAGCGTTTCCCCCTCAGCTCCCCTCCTATCCTCCTGTCTCTTCACCTCATTCCCCTCACCTGTGCCCCTCCGCCTCGCCACCTGCACCTCATTATTCAGACACCACATGAAATCCAGTTGTCAATTCTGTAACAGTTGAGTTGTCTGTCCTGTTTTCCTGTTCCTGAGGCTTTTTTTTTTAAATAAAGTTCTCCTATTGAACCGTCTGCCTACCATTTCTTGCGTTTAGGTCCACATCTGCGCTCTCAGTGTGACAGGACCACTGTGTCACATGTCATGTGGTACAAACTAGTTCTTTGTCCCTGGCTGTCTAATTTGGAGGTTTCTCCAACATGTGATTCTCAGTAAATCAAAGGTTTTAGGGTGGATTTTAAATTATGAAAACAGTTTGGCTGCAACTTATTTAAATTATTTACAGTATGATATCAAAGTTTGGTAGAAAATACTGAAGAATGTCTAAGGTGATATATTGCAAGCAGCGCAAGCTCTACAGTTAATGTTCTTGTTCAAATTATTGTTTTCGACCAACAGCCCAAAACCCAAATATTGTATCCCTTGCCTGTCTCGAAGATGTTCTTTGGTGTTGGATGTGGGCCGCATTCCATATTACAATACTGCTAGTAGGTAACAGGCTACAGAATCCCTTTGGGCTCCTGACCCTCTTATTGATCAGTGGCACTAAGCCTCGTCTCGACCATTTATGAAGTCCCTACTCAGTGATTACAGGGTCAAGACCCGTTTGCTGTGTAGAGCTTTTCTCGTTCCAGCTGGAGCTATTAAAGAGGGCTTGCTCTCTCACTTCATCCCCTGCCCTTTGAGTACAAAGAAATCACCTTCAGAAAGTAATTTATCCTCCTCTTAAAATCTACACTAATTTTCCTCAAAGTTGCACAATGAGGCAGCTGCTTCACATCTCTCTGCTATTATTTCTAAATTCCGTCTAAATGACTTTCTCTCTTTTTTTCAGCCGCTCAGTTTTATTCAGATGACAGCGTCCCCAACTAAATGAATTTTGCTTACTAATATTTCATCCTCAACCCTCTGTCTCCCGCTGCCACTGGCAGCAGTTGCACCGCTAAATTGGATCACTAAAAGGCTCTTTGTTGTTAATATTTTGACAATGATAATGCCATTTTCAGGTGTGAATACTCAAGTGAGGGAAGGATCTTCCACTTTTGTACTTTTCTTTTGGATTGAAATTCAGATGAAGGAAGGAGAAAACAAAAACGACACCCTTCCTTCAAAATGAAAATCTGTCTGAGTTAATGCCGTTCATGTGGACAGGAATCACATGCAAACCTCTTCAGCGAACGTCATGCGCTACAATCCCCCACAGCAACACACAGGCTGTATTTTCTGCAGGGTTTTTTTTTCTTTCCAAGATAAGGTGTTTTTTTTCCACCAGCGTTATCTCTGACTTGCTGGTGAGCACTTTATCCCAAACACAGATTTCAAAGGAGTATGGCCATTTTTCCTCAAGATTGCAGACACATTAAAATGTGGGTTTTGCAGTTTAGGAGACACTTCTGTTGAGCCCTCAAGGCTGTGTTCATATATATTCAGCTTTGGCCTTGCTCTTGATTCGGTGCCGTGAGAGTAACCATCACAGATCGAAACATTTTCTCCCAAATTATTGTTTTTCCAGCAGGAAATGTTTGGTAAAGCAGAATGTTTAGTTTCCCCTATACTGCGCCCACACTGGGGCGACTCGTCTAATTGTAAGACAAAAACCCACCCCCAACTCTTCTCTTACAACACACGGCTTTTGTTTACTCTGTTAACAAAGCCCTAAAACAAACTGCCTCCAAAAGCATGCAAATTAGTCTCATTCAGCCTCCCCCTTCCTTTTCCTTAAGTGATACAAACAGCGTTTAGGCATGTTAGCCCCGAAGAACTTCAACTCTTTCTAACCCAGGTGTCATGTGCATATTGTGATTGCTGAAGGGAACTCGTTGATCAGTTACAGTGCCACTGCCAGCTTTAGCAGTTCTCGGAGCAAGATCTGTGGGAATATCACAGTATGACATAAAAGCGGGAGACAACAAGCTTATGTGTGTGTGAAAAAGAGAAAGACACACCCACGTGGCACCGGTGCGCTCATCACTCAGAAAAGTCCCTCTTCTGTGACTCTGGAAATGGAGTATAATTTAACTTCGGGGCCATTTCATTGTTCCCTTTAAGCTTCTTAGCTCTAAAATATTCATATTTCAGGCGAGGGAGGAAGAAATCTGTGACGGCAGCAGACAGAGGCGAGAGGGAGAAGAAAGAGGACTGCGAGCGAGAGATGGTAGAGGTAGAGAGAGAGGGGAACTGACGGAGTGAGAAAAAAAGAGCAAAGAAATAAATGAAAGAAGAACTCGGAGGGGGGGGAGTGAGAAGAGGGATGCAGAGAACAGAGCGCAGCACTGTAACCGATGTTCTCCTATAAACAACTTTCTCTCTGTCCTTCTTCTATTTTCTCTCGAAAACACTTGATGGCAGGACCTGTCCGACGAGATACAAAGCCGTTTCCCTGTCAACTTCCATAGCTCTGGCTGCAGCGGAGAGCAGACAGACAGCGTCGGAGATGACACAATCATAATTATAATCTGGATGTCACTGAAAGCAATTATTTACAGATATCTTGTCATACTCGCGCTGCTTGCTGAAAGTATGTTTTTTGTTGGATAGGTTAATTTAGAGACAATGTCATGTTTTGTTTGGATAAAATACTCACAGCTGAATCACATCCGCTGTGCAGCTTGCTATAAGTGATCTGACATTAGATAAAAGGTAAAGTAAGATAAGGCTTTATTCAGCCTGAAAAACAGTTCTATGTCCAAGTTTTGTGGTATAAATGAAAAAAAAGAAGAAAATAAAGGAAAGAGAGGTGCAATGTAAAAAAATGTATCCATATGAGCATATAACTGTGTATAAAACTACAGAAAGGTGCAGCTTTGTGTCAGTGTTACAAATGTTAGAAATCTCAAGCGCGGAAATATAAAGTGTGAATGAAAAACTGTTTGAGCTGAGCTATGAAGTGGTGCTTAACAACTGAAGTAGAAAAACAAAAGAAAACAGACGAATAGAAACAGCCAGTTGATTTTGAGCGTTATGATAATACAGTACAATGAGTACATTTTATTTATAGAGCTCAATATCTCAAATCACAATTTGCCTCAGAGGGCTTTACCATCTGTACAGCAAACCACACCCGCTGTTCTTAGTCCCTCGATTTGGATCAGGAGATGAAACTCCACTCAAAACACTTCAAACAGGGAAACAAACCTCAGAAGAAGGATCACTCTACCCGGACAGATAGACATGCAATAGATACAAATCACAGCCTATAGTAATTATAAAAAAAATATATAGATATATGTGGTTTGTTGAACAAATATGAAGGCAGTGGATCCAGGATGATAGGAAGGTAGGATGTGAGCCACACAACCGCCTCGCCACCAGGGAGATCTGGAAAAGAGGACAGGGCACACAAACACAGAGGAGGCAGCGCAGCATTCACACAGATAAGAGACAAACAAACACATGAGAGGGAGAGAGAGACATGACGGCACGCAAACTAGGGAGAGAGGAGGAGATGCCGGGGGATGATGGTCCCATTGTAGCTTTGTAGCCTGGTTCCAGACCCAAATCTGTTTTTAACTCAAATGGGTTGGTGTTTCGCTCGTTTGATGACTGTTCCTCGGTTAATGAAACAATCAGAGCATTGTGGGCGGAATTAAGGATGAAGACATCATCTTCCTATCCATAAGACAAGTGTGGATGAGACTGACTGTACAGCAGTACAGGTTGTTCATATTTCCTCAATCGACAGCAGGTCTGCAATATGATTACTTTCATTATCGATAAATATGTGGAAGTGTTTCACGATTTATTGATTAACTGTTTAGTTTTTAAAATGTCCAAAAATTTTAAAAAATGTTCAACAAAACTTCTCAGAGCAATGTGACTTCTTCAAATTACTTATTTTGTCCAACCAACAGTCAAAACAAAGCTCTTCATTTACATAAAGAAAGTTTTAAAGGTCATACTTTTTGTTGAAAAATCTTTTAAAAAACAAAAAAGACATCTACAGAGCTCTTTTCCTTAAAAAAACGTTATGATGGTGAATCAGACATTTTAAAATGTTTGTTGGGTCCAAAAGGATTGTTTTGTTTATGTTTGTGTAGGAATTCCAACAGTTAGTTCCAGCTTCTAACAAGGTTTGTCACCCAGTAGTTTAACATCGTTGCGATCGCGTGGTATCTGTGTTTTGTCAGCAGTCTTGGTAGTTGCCAGTTTGTGGAAAGAAGCACAAGAATGGCTGAGTTCTATAGTGTGCGCCCAGCATACTATACTGCCTTAATGTTAGCTACGTAGCGCTAACCATGCTAATATTAGCTAGCTTTCGCAGTGTTAATGTTTGCTAACCTTTGCTAGCTTACTATAGCAATGTTAGCTTACTGTGTCGTAACATGAATGAAATGGAAGTGAGGAGATGGAATGCCGCATTTAGTGGCTGAATGTTGTCAGTAATACCTTAAAGAGGCTGGAATCAGCAAATGTTTGACATTTTTGTTTGAAAAATGACTGGAACAGTTAATCAATTTTCAAAAAGTTGGCAATTCATTTTCTTTGGATTTGACTTATCAGTTAGTTGTTGTAATTGTTGCAGATCCTAACAACCGTAAGTCTAATACTTGATATTGATGGATAGATTTGACAGTCACTACTGATTGGTAAGGGAAACATAACTTTCCTCCCAAACAGACAACAGCTAAAGGCCGAACATAGTGGCCAAATCTGGACTTTCCCCAACAAAAGTTGACAATCATGAGAGAAAGCCAGTGAAATTGTTCATCCATCCAAAATTGTAGCCCTACATTGCATGCCGAGTCCATCAATGGCTGGTTTAGAGTGTTGTCAACCCAAGAAAATTCTGTCAGTGTCAGGAATCTAGTTCCAAACACATTATCAGACTGAAACGGCTGCAAACTGTCACATCAACTGAGTTACATTACAATTTCTTATTCAAGAAGATTCATTAAGTGTAAGATTTCTTTTACAGAAAACAAATGGCATATGTTCGACATCAATAGAGAATCCATAAATATATGATAATGACTTCATATGTCCTGATATTGTCAACAAGATAATGTATTTTTCCTTTCTTCTATTTTTTCTTACAAAGCCTCACCTTAACCGTGTTGCGCACACACAGGGATTTGATGTATGTTGTTTGTTTTTCATCATTTTCTCTGGTAATTAGTAATCATCCCGTGCGTCACGGTGCGTGCAAACAGCACAGTCCCAGATTGAAACGAGTGATGTAAGCTGCACCATGAGGACACATCTTACTCTTGGCACTCAGACAGCCAGCGTTAATTGAATGGGGCCTTAGCCTATGTGATCCAGCAGGAAGACAGTTATGTAACACTCCCAAAGCCAGAAGAGAGCTGACACGATTCAAAACAAACTATACATAGAGCATTGCATTGCTCTATGTAGGGCTCTATGTAAGTCACTGCGTCTTCTAATAGGTAAATACAAAGTAAACTTCTGCAAAACATGCCACAGCGGAGCAACAGACAAAGCCTTGTGGGTATTCATTATGAAAACCTAGAGCACAGCTCACATTTTCTTTCACCTGTCCTGCTTCTGTTCTCAATATGCCAGAATTGCACTAATGTGTACCAGTATGGATCCTTCCTGCCACAAAAGAAAGCACGTAAGTTGAGAAGAGGAGATATTTTAGTTGAAGATACTTTTTAAAAAGGAAACTGAGAAGGGAAGGAGTCACTTGAGGTTACAACAAAAGCCCAAATCTCCCAACCTCATCACCAAAAGAAAAATACGGTACACCGCTGAGTACATATCGTCCGTTGCTTGTGAGAAACGGCGCGACGATAACAAGAGGAGAGTAGATAGAAAACAGGCAGACAGAGAGACGGATGGAGTCTGTCAGTGTGGAGATGTAACATGAGCTGAGCAGCAGTGAGCTGCGGCGTATGTGGGCTGTACAGTAGCCAGGCAGGCTGGTCGGCTGCTCCTGCTCCCGCTGATTTAAAAGAAAAACCCAAAGCTGAATTGATATGCTAATTTGATTGAGAAGGTGTGGGTGGATATGGGGAGGGTTATGAGCAGCGAGAGGGACAGAGAGAGTGAATGACAAGAAAGGGAGAGTGGGCGTGAGAGATGTGATAGAGAGAGGGAGAAGACTGAAATGAAACAAATGGGAAGGAGTGGGACGGGAGGCGAGCTCGGCATGGCTCCGTACTTTAAGGTTCGGGAGTTCACAGTCAATCACCGAGCAGTTATTAGTGGCAGCAGCTACAGTGTGGCAGTACAGTCTCAACTGGCGCCTGCTGACACTTTGACTTTTTTTTCATTTATTTATTTTATTTAAAACATTTTTATAAGCACTTAAAGTATGTTCGAAAAATAAAATAAAGCCAGGGTGCCCATTTGACACACAGTTGTTTTATTTATATATGATCCCAGTAGAGCTGTGCGATATTACGATTTATTCCATGGTCTGGGGGAATACTCGATTCTGATTGGCTGCAGGGTGTCCATTAATCCCTGATATATGGACACCTACTAAGTAGTTCCAGTCAAATTGCCTGTTCACTGCTATCAGCCTGTCTCCAAATCCATGACGGACACTGAGTGCAGTCCCTCAGTCCTTCAGTGCGTTATCCTCTGAACACCACAGGATGCCGACTGTAACACACAAGCTGCAGAAAGTACACTTCCCCTCTAAATTTACTGATACTTTGTATCACAAAAGCGAATAATCTCACGTCCCATTCGCTGTTCAACTCTCTACTTCAGGCTGCTGCCACAGCAACATTACACACGGCCGATCATTTGTTCGTGAAAATCTTGATATTAATTTGGGGACAATCTCATGACTGTTTAGCTAACTAGTCTTGTTGTTAAACATACTGTCTGTCTCCCTCTTGTTTCCCCTCCCCTGTCTGTTCTCCTCTGTGTGGGCGTGGTTACTCTCTCTCCTGCAGGCAGTGCCAGGTGCGTTTAATCTCCTCATCAACCACCTCCATAAAATCACCGGACCTTCAGCAACAGATCGTCAGATCGTAGTTTCAGCCACCGTGGTATTTGGTTTGAGATCCTGACTCCCCTGTGTAACCAGTTTCCTGCATAGCTTGTGTAGCTGTCCTGACTCTCGTTTATTCTTTGCTTCAGTTTGGTTCGTGTTACCAACCTGCCTGCCTGCCTGTTTGCCTGCCAGCCCATCTACTCGGTTTTCCTGTCGGCTTGGAGCCGTGCAGCCCTCTCCCACTTCCGGGTCGTCAGCCTCCTGCACCGCCGATCCGTCCAGGCTCTCCACACCGCCGACCCTCTTCATGAGCCTACCACTCGTGGTTCCGGCCGGCTGGCCATATACCACTCACACCGGGCGCGGCTACATCTCAGCGCCGGAGATCGGCCGACGAAGCGGCCACAGTTGACTACGTTCACTTCCTTGACCATCACCAGATCCTCCGTGTTTTCAATAAAACCTTGTTACCAACTTACCTGCCTCTCCGGGTCTTGCGTTTGGGTTCGTTCCCTGTTGTCAACCGTAACAGATAATGCCCTTCAAGGTGTCCATAATCAGGAATTAATGGACTTCTCAGTATCGTCCATTAATTCCTGATCATGGACACCTCGTCGGGCATTATCCCTTACGTAAAGCACACACAGTCAGCAAACAGAACTGAAACCTGGCAGAAATAGTCCACAGGGCATTCTGGTCATGCCTCTGAATGGATGTCATAGGCTGGGAAAGGTTCATCTTGAGGAATAATCAGAGATTCTGTCACAAGCCCTAACAACATGTGTATCCCCAAAAACACCAACTGTCAACCAAAGCCACTTTCTGGTTTTCTCTTTTAACAATGTGAACAAAGTCCACATCCAAGCCCCCACTGAGATAATAACCGACAGGATTGCATTGTTTTTTTTGGTTTTCTGCATTTGTTGCCGTCTGGACCATGGTTATACATTAAAGAAGGTGATTTAAAAAAAGAGTTTTAAATCACATCTAAGTCCTCCCTCAGTGACCTCATAACCCTTCTCAAATGTCAAAACTCTTCTGAAAAGTTCATCTCTGAAAGTGATGTATGACTTCCTCCTCCAGTCACAGTTTCTGTCAAACTGAGTCTCACTCTGGTAGGTTGCATACATATATTTTCACTCCCAGTATTTGGCTTGCAAGGCTTGTTTTAGAATAAGCTCAGTGGATCTGTTTGGTGTGTTATATTAAAAGGTTATATATTTTTGATGAATTGTATATGTAATGACTGAAGAGCTATTGTTTGTGTGTTGTTGATCTAAAAATATATATTGTTAAAATGTATTGTGCAGTTTAAAAATCAATAAATCAGCAATTGCTAAAACCATGAACAGAAATACTTTAATAGGATAAACACTGACATTTATTTACAGAATGAAATCAGGTTAAAACCACAGGTAAAAGTCCATAAACAATGATAAGACCTGGGGGCTGGTAAAAGGCACTAAAAGGCTAAAGTAAGGGAAGCTAAAATTAAGGGACAAAGAAGTCCGATAAACTGTTCAGAGTCTTATATGCGGAAGGAAGACGGCAGCACACACACGGCACGCCGGCCGGGGTGGCTCTAGCCGTTTTTACACAGAGAAGGCGGCACATTTGCTCCAATGTAAGGCCGGCAAATCGCCGCCTTCTCTTTGTAAACACGAGGCGTAATATTCCTCCTTTTCCAAAAGCCGCCACTTGGCCGTCTCTGGGGTAGTCGTAAACATGTGACGTGACGTGAAGCACGAAGTTGGGCAGTGAACAGTAACAACGACTTTGTCTTCAAAATAAGAGCTTTACATTGCACCCCATTGGAGTTTGGAACTGGGTTCTTAGCGGGGGGCTTTTAATTTGAAAGTAGTGACCGTTCGTAGTTTTCTGGCTGCTTCACAGTTAGCTAACAG